>MJUT01039698.1:281731-322610 GCA_002080005.1 Gigantidas platifrons
CCTTCATTCATGATGAGGAAGCAATTTTCATTGGGGGGCTGCAATTGTAGGGTTTTTCTATATATAAAACATGATCTGTATGAAACATTGGCTTTTGTGAACACACACTCTTATGAAGCAACACTTTTATTGATATGTATTAGGAATATCTACAGCTATGACATTGTTAAAAATTGGTAGTATCAATTGTAGGGGGCTTTCATCAGATAAAATAAAGAGACGAGACATATTTCTAAAGTGTAGACAAAACTATGATATTTCTTTTTTAATTGATACACATAGTAAAAATGAAACTGAACCATACTGGAGATCAGAATGGGGTAATGATATAAAATTTAACTCTCAGTCCAGTAATAGTAGGGGTGTAGCAATTTTATTTCGAAACACATTTCAATATCATATTGAGAAGGAAATAAAAGATAGTGACGGGAACTTTATCATTTTGAGCGTTAGAACTAATGATACTCTTTTGACACTGGTAGCAGTATATGGGCCGAATAATGATGAGCCTCATTTTTTTTACAAATCTACAACGTAAAATTGAAAGTTTAGGTAACTCCTCAGTAATAATTGGTGGTGATTGGAATGTTCCTCTTAACTATAGTATGGATACGTTGAATTATATGCATAAAAATAATGAAAAAGCACAAAAACAAATTCACGTTATGACGGAGCAGCTTGACTTAGTTGACTCTTTTCGAGAACTTAATCCGGATATAAAGAGGTATACATGGAGAGGGCTGCTAAAACACAAGCTAGGCTAGATTATTTCCTTATTTCTTCTCATCTTCAATCATTTATTCATGAGTCTAATATTGGTATAGCATATGTATATAGGTCGGACCACTCACCGGTATATCTAAATACTAAATACTTTATTAGCACAAACTCATTTACAATAAATGGTTAGGGCCCATATACAATGTAACATTATTACAAGTTTGTGATGTATGATTTTACATCAAATGAAATATATATAAATGACAATATTAAAAAAAAAATTATGCATAATAATATATAATGTATTTCACATCAGACTGTCTCTATTTTTGAAACAACTCGAAATGAATGAAGAGGACATTCTAAGAATTACTGATCAATTACTATTAAGAAGAAGTTTTATTTTGGAAACTGTACTCAGTTTTATATATCTTGGTACTATATCTGACACTTCAATTTACAGAACATGAGAGGGGTAAGGGAACTTGGAAGTTCAATAATTGTCTCTTGCGGGATGAAGAATATATTAAAATTGTAAAAGATTGTATAGCCGAGGTAATTGGTCAATACAAAACAGAAGATAATGAGAACATGTTTGATATTAAGTTCAGTATTGATGACCAGCTGTTTTGGGAAACCTTAAAAATTATGTTACGTGGTAAAACCATATCATACTCTACCTTTAAGAAAAAAGAGAGAGAAAATATTGAATTTGAACTTGAATCAAAGCTCACTATTTTATATCAGAATGGGGGGACACTTGAGGAGGAAATTTCGAAATTAGAATCCGAGTTAAAAAATATAAGGGAAGAAAAAGTCAAAGGTATAATTACAAGAGCTAAAGCTAAATGGAACATAGAAGGTAAAAGAAGTACCGTACTCGTTACTCGTTACTTTTGCAATCTTGAAAAAAGACACTACACCGAAAAAATTATTCCAAAATTAATTTTGGAGGATAATACTGAAGTTACACATCAGAAGGATATTTTAGTACAACAAAAATTATTCTATCAAACTTTATATGAAAGTAGGGGGAACAATTTCACAGATGAACACTTGAAATATTTTTTTAATGATAATAATCCATATATTTCTAAATTAGAACAAGATCAAAAACTAGACCTAGAAGGGGAACTAACTCCCCAAGAAACCCTTTCTGCACTAAAGCTTATGAAAAATGGTAAGTCTCCTGGTATGGATGGTTTTACCACTGAATTTTATAAATTCTTTTGGAAAGATATAAATCTGTTTTTGATTAGATCCTTCAATCATGGATATGAAAAGGTAATTTATCTGTGACTCAAAGACAAGGAGTTATTACTTGTCTTCCAAAAGAGGGCAAGTCAAACTTTTATATAAAGAATTGGTGCCCTATTTCATTATTAAATGTTGATTATAAAATATGTTCTTCTAGTATTGCACTAAGATTAAAAAAGTCTTGCATACAATTATTAGTGAAACACAAGTAGGTTTTATGAAAGGTAGATATATTGGTGGGTGTACCCGATTAGTACGTGATCTCATTGATAGATGTGAGGATGAGGAAATACCTGGTCTACTCATACTTTTAGATTTTGAAAAGGCTTTTGATTCGCTTGAATGGTCTTTTATATCCAAATCTTTAGAGTTCTTTGGCATTGGTGAGTCTATTATTCACTGGTTTCAAACACTTTATAAAAATGTAGAGAGTTGTGTACAATAATGGACATTTATCTGAAAGATTTGTAGTAAGGAGGGATGTTCGTCAAGGCGACCCTTTAACTCCTTATTTATTTATAATTGCTGTGGAGCTACTTAGTGCTGTATTTAAATTTAATCCAAAGATTAAAGGTATCAGTATTAATAACTCAGAATTTCTTATCAGCCAGTATGCTGATGACTCAACATTGTCCCTAGCGGATGACGAGAATTCATTAAATGAAGCTTTAAATATGATATCGCTTTTTTCCATCTGTTCTGGACTGAGAGCAAATTTTGATAAAACACAGGCAGTTTGGATTGGGGCCAGACGGGGCTGTGGATTGGAACTTAAAACGAATACAGATATTGCATGGAATCATTCTGGCTCATTTAAGTTGCTCGGTATTCAATACTCTCTTGCTAAGGATGATAGATACATAGATAACTACTATTCAAAGCTAGAAAAGATTAAGAAGCTTTTGAATGATTGGTCCCTTAGAAATATATCCCTTTTGGGAAAGATTACAGTTATTAAAACATTAGCATTGCCTATTCTTGTACAGTGTTTTACAGTTTTACCAGATCCAACAGATCATATTATTAAATCTTTACAGAACATTTTCTATACATATATATGGAATGGTAAGCCAGATAAAATAAAGCAATCTACATTAATTTGTGATTATACAAATGGTGGTTTAAAAATGCCCCATATTCAGTCGTTCATTCATGCTTTAAAGGTATCATGGATCAAGAAAATTTTAGACCCTTTGAACCAGGGTCCTTGGAAGGTGCTAATATCAGACCATTTAGATGCATTTGGTGGAGAAAAACTTTGGTATCTCTCTCCCTCAGGGCTAAAACAATTAGCAAAAAAATTCAATTCTTTTTGGCAAGACATCATTTTACATTATGCGAGCATTCGTGATAATCCATCCACAGCCCCAAAGAAATTTTAAGCCAATCACTTTGGCTAGACTCTGAAATTAAAATTGGAGGAAAACCTGTTTTATATCGACATTGGGTAAAAGCAGATGAATTTTTTATTAATGATTTATTGAAAAATGAAGGTGGGTTTCTAAGTTTAGAACAGTTTCAAGACAGATATGGGATAATTTCAATTTTTTTTAAAGAATATAATGGTTTACTGAAAGCAATACCCATGAAATTTAAAGAGGTTATTGCAGTAAATAACAAATTAGAAAAAGTTTGTGACAGATATGTGACATTATTGAACAATACTTTAAAGCCTACAAAGCCTTTTTACAAGATGATGTTAGAAAAACATAATGTGCATCCTACAAAATCACAAGAAAAAATAGCAGATTAGATTTGAAAAAGAAATTGTAAAGGAGGATTGGCACATTATATACTCAATACCTTTCACAACTCTTGTTAGTACAAAACTTCAAGCTTTTCAGTATAAAATTAACTTAAGAATTCTTTTTACTAATGAAAGGTTGATGAAATGTAATTTATCTGAAACTGAAATGTGCAGTTTTTGTTTTGAAACTAGAGAAAGCTTGGTACACTTATTTTTCCACTGCCCTCATGTCCGTCTTATTTGGCTTAAGGCTGCATATTGCTTACAAACAAAGTGTAATATTGACTTTGTTATATCACCAGAAATCTGTATACTTGGTGTACTCACTGGTCAACATTTCAATATATTGAATACATTAATAGTTATAGTTAAGTATTTCATTTATGTTTGTAAATTGAAAAATCAAATCCCAGTATGGAAAGACTGTGTTGAATATATCAAGTATTGTAAAACAATTGATTTTGATTCTCTGTACTTGTGTACCCCCAAGAAATCAAATACAGTCAAACCTGTGTATAAAGGGCATATATGGGAAGAGGCAACATTGCCCTTTATAGACAGGTGCCCTTTATAAAGAGGTCCAAGTGAATGGATATTTTTTCATTGTTTGGTTATGTTTGAATGGTAATGTGTATGGGACTCTACATATAAAAGAAAATTATCAACTGTTGATGACAATGTAATTTGTGATATTATATGAATAAAGAATGTACACATACAAATCTGTTAGGTTTTTTTCTTCTCTGTGCATCCTGTATTTTTTTATATTTGTTTTGGTTTTTTTTTTTGTATTTAAGTACCGTATTTTTACTGCTGACATCATATTTCTCTCCGAGTTTAATAAACACAATTCATAGTATAATAATTTTATTTATTTTATGACAATAACAATTATTGTATCATAACACAAAAACGAATGACTTACATATTGATTATGACATTTTATAAAAATATATGACATAGATGTACACAATAAACTCAATTCTTAGTTACTATTCAATTATGCACTAGATTTAAAGCCACTATTTCATATCAAGAAAACATACAATGTACACAATAGATAAAAATGTTTATTGCATAAAGTCACTTATCAAACACTGCTTGACAACTTTGATTCGTTGTACGACTACATCTTCTTCAATTTCCATAACAGAGTCCAACATTCGTTGTCTACCATTTACCAGTGCAAAGTTTTTTATTTCACTAATGTAAAAGTCTAACTCTGACAAAGTGCATGGGGTTTTCTGTTGTGGCTCAATGTCGGTGTCCTCATCGTTGTCGCTCAAGGATGGTCCATCTAAATCAGCTAAGAGTTCATTCACAGACTTACTCCAGTCGCGCACATTCTGATCGCATGTTAACATGTGCTGATCAAGTTGAACGAGTTCTTGAAAATCACAACCAAACAGTTGTCTGGCCATAGATACGACTTTTAAAGGAACGTTATCATCCTGATCATAATCGGAATCAGAATCGTCAGACAAATGCTGGGAAGCTAAATCCTGGAAACCACATTTAGCAAAACACTTTTGGATTGTTGTTGTTTCTACCTCCTGCCACGAGCGATGAATCCAATAAATGGCTTGTAAGATTGTGATGTCTTTCAACAGTAGTGACCCACACTTTGATTTATCCTTGTCCATTTCATAAATGACATGTTGAAGATGGCGTTTTCGAAATTTTAACTTAAGTGTCTGAATAATCCCTTGGTCCATCGGTTGTGATTTAGACGTTGTGTTGGGTGGCAGAAACTGAAGCTTAACGTTAGAAAAATTCACAGTTGGATGCGATGGTGCATTGTCAACAAAGAGTAGAACATGCCTGTTTTGACGTTTCATGCGATTGTTGAATTTTGAGAGCCACGATTCAAATAAGGAACTGTTCATCCAAGCCTTTTTGTTATTACAGTACATGACCGGTAAAGTTTCTGGCTTAATTTTACTAAAACACCGCGGTTGCTTTGATTTGCCAATAACGAGTGGTGTTACTTTTTCGCCGGTCATACTGGCACATAACGCAATTGTAATTCTTTCTTTGGAACGTTTTCCACCTACACATTCATCACCTTTCACTTTAAGAGTGTTTTTAGTTGTGTCACGAAAGAAAAGCCCTGTTTCATCCATATTAAAGATGTCTGCTGGTGCGTAACTGGCACATAATGTAGAAAGTTTACTTTTCCAATCATCAATGACAGTATTGTTTATGTCTCCGCGTTCACCACTCATAGTGCCAAAAATTATGTTGTGCCGTAGTTTGAACGAATCTAACCAGCCATTGGAGGCTTTAAATGTTTCTATGCCTAAGTCAGATGCAAATTTAAGAGCTTTCGCTTGAATTAAAGGGCCACTAACATTAATACGACGTGATGTGGCATCTTGGAACCATTGCCAAACTAAAATGTTAATTTCTTCATTACCCGTAGGTCTACGTTGACGTTTTCTTTCTATTGGCATGTTATTTTCAAAATCGGTCAGAACTTCAGCTTTACGTTTTAGAACATTGTCAATTTGAGTACGGCCTACGCCTAATTGTTCAGCAATTTTACGATTTGATAAATGTTCTTTTTCAGATTTTCTGATCACTTCTACACGTTGCTCTAAAGTAAGAGCACTACGCTTTTTTGGTGGCATTTTATCAATTTAAAACAAATTGAAAAAAAATATCAGATACGATTATGTTATGTTTTCAATTAAGAATTTTATGATAATACATGATTAAAATGTAAAAAATTTTATAGGTAATTTTGGCTTTGACACTACTCACTCAATTTTCCTTTGATGTGTTAATGTTTTCACAGATCCTTAATGAGCTTGGACAACTTACTTTTAAGTTGCCGATTACCTGTGATTAAAAAATAAATCGGTCTTTTTCAATTTTAATTAACCCAATCACATTTCTTTGTTATTAATTGTTTTCGATTCACACAAAATTATTTATCAAAAAGGGATGTCAAAAATACCGACAGCAATTTAATATGCTTGTAAAACTCGTTAATTGAACCATGACATGTGTCACAAGATTTGGTCAGTTTCTATATTTTATACATTACAACGATAACAACCGAACTTCCGAAGTTACAAATAAACCAACCGCGTTTCCGGTTTTGTGTTTTATTCACTTTCTTTTTTTAATCCTTCATCTGCTTGCCCGTTATGAGCAGGTTTATTTCTTTATTTGCTGGACAAAAGACTGCCCGCTGCCCGTGTTGAGGAGTGCCCGCTATACAAAGGCAAAATAAGTAGGAAATCGCATTGGGGGGAATTAATACTTCCCGTTATGACCAGGTGCCCGTTAAGCCAGGTTTGACTGTAGTTTAAAATGTAAGTGGAATTCTATTTCTTCAATGCTTCAATGAGTGTGGTGTTTTCAGTGCCTTATTACAGGTCATAAATACAAAGCAAAATTTTTGGACTAGTGTATTTACAATTTGTTTGTTTGTGTCAAATTATATTAGTATGGTGACATTATTCATGATTGTTTTGCTACTTGTATTGTGATGTGTGCATAATTGATCAGAATAAAATATATATTACAAAAAAAAAGTTCATATATGCATAATTTGTAAAAAATTGTTGAAAGTCAAAATCCATAAAATATGGACACCTTCAGTGTAGGTACTAACTGTCTACAAAATATAACAGGTCTAGCTCAAAAACTGTAGGAGGAGTTAGCCGGATAAACCATATATCCTATATGGATTTAGCAAAATCTGTCTAAGTTCATGCATCCATAATTTCGTAAAATATTGTTGAAAGTCAAAATCCACAAAATATGCACACCTTCAGTGTATGTACTAACTGTCTACAAAATATAAAAGGTGTAGCTCAAAAACTGTAGGAGGAGTTAGCCGGACAAACTATGCATACTAAGTGTGACGAACAGACGGACAGGGGTAAAAAAATATGCCCCCCCCCCCCTCACCCATAGATAAAAATGGAAGAATGTGTCCTTACAAATTAAAATAAACTCCAGGAAGGAAGAATTGATAAAATCTGAAATTTAATTTGTTCTTCTTTTTAAGGTTCTTGATCATGTGTGTATAAATTTCAAATGGTTTTCTTATTTAGGGAACCTAAATCATTAAGTGGAAACCAAATGGGGGAAGAACTGAGAGATGCGTGACTTACATTCAAACACAATAACACTCTCCACACCTAGCTGCGGAAACATAAAAATGTCAAATTTTGTTCAAAATATGTAGTTCTAGGATATATCTTTACCACATTTTTTTTCATAATGATATTTACCACTGAGTTTGTTTTTGCTCCAATATACATAGATATGTGTGTCAACAGTCTAAGAATAGAAAACGTTGCTCTGTTTAACTTTCTCTCTGGAACAGTTATAGGACCTAATTTGGAAGCTCTACCTAGTATATGTCCTGTCTCTGTTGTGTCATTTCTGAAAAAGGAATGAAATTACAAGTATATGATAGAGTGATTGTTGTTTAACACCAAGTGAGTAATTTTACAGCTATATCATAGCAAGAATAAGTTACATACAAACCTAACAATAGTATGTACTTAATAACTGCAAGCGAGATCTATTTTCCTAAGGGGTAGACTATTGACTGGGACGAATGAACTAGTGACCCAAGCAATGCAGAGGTCACTTGTTTATCCGTCCTGGTCAATAGTCTACCCCGAGGGAAAATAGAGCTCGCTATTGATCAAGCGTGCAGTTATTAAGTACTTTATTACACCGATTTAAACAGGGGAGAGGGTAAACCATTTACTGTAATTCCGGTATTATGTTGTATTTTATATTTGTGATTTTATGTTATTTCTTCTCTTTTGTATGCCGTAAGCATCATGATGAAGAACAACAATGAAAGCGCTATTTCCTTGCTATTTGTTTCCCTGTATATAGATTGGAATTTTATCTGATATACATTTCCTTTTTTTGTTCTCTTTTGTCATCAATTAAATTTTTTCTGAGTTCCGAGAGATATAATTTACAAAATCACTTCCGTGTTGTTTTTTTGTGTGTGTGATTATTTGATAAAACCAATCAAACAATGTTTCTATAATGTATTTATAACATTGTGATAATGTATTTTCGAGTATTAAAGTTTACCGTAATCTTGTCTATTTTTCAATGTTTTTTTTATATTTAAATAAAAGGTCGTTGGCCACTGGTACCCCGACGCCAAGGTTATATGGTAAGATTAAATTTTGAAACTACTGTAAACTAGAGGTTCAGGTGAGCCTGTATCACTCACCTGACTTAAATAATTCTGAAAGGGGACCACTCAAGGACCATTTTGAAGTAAAAAAAAGGGGAGTAACTCTGATTAGATTTGTCAAAAAATCATCATTATCGAACTTTACCTAGATATTCATGAGATACACTTACATACCAAACCTAGTTTCAATCTGGCTATTTGTTTCCAAGTTATCATCTGGAAACCAAATATTTAGCAATTTTGAGGTATAAAAAGGGGCACAACTCTAGTAAATTGTCGAAAAATGGTCATTATCGAACTTGACCTATCGATATTCATAAGATACACTTACATGCCACACCTAGCTTCAATCTGACTTTTCATTCACAAGTTATCATCTGGAAACCAATTCGGGACACACGGACGAAGTATAAAAACGGATGTAACTCTGGTAAGATTTGTCGAAACATGATTGCTATCGAACATGACCTAGATATTCATGAGATACACTTTCATACCAAACCTAGTTTCAATTTGACTATTTGTTCCCATGTTATTATCTGGAAACCAATATTTAGCAATTTTGAGGTATAAAAAGGGGCATAACTCTAGTAAAAATTGTCGTAAAATTGTCATTATCAAATTTTACCTAGATATTCATAAGATACACTTACATGCCACACCTAGCTTCAATCTTACTTTTCATTCACAAGTTATCATCTGGAAACCAATTCGGGACAAACAAACGAAGTATAAAAAGGGATGTAACTCTGGTAAGAATTGTCGAAAAATGATTGCTATCAAACTTGACCTAGATATTCATGAGATACACTTACATACCAAACCTAGTTTCAATCTGACTATTTGTTCCCAAGTTATCATCTGGAAACCAAATATTTAGCAATTTTGAGGTATAAAAAGGGGCCCAACTCTAATAAAAATTGTCGAAAAATTGTCATTATCGAACTTGACCTAGATATTCATAAGATACACTTACATACCAAATCTAGCTTCAATCTGACTTTTCATTCACAAGTTATCATCTGGAAACCAAACACACGGACGGACGGACGACACCCATTTCTATAGTCCCCTTCGATGAAGCGTCGGGGGACAACAATTTTTTTTTTAAGAATGCGCCGTTATACGACATCATTGATGACGTCCGTGCACTAGTTTCAAAGATGTGCACTAGTTCTAGGACTAGTGCACTGTAAGGCATGGATTTAACTCAAATGAGTGCATTAGTTTAAAATAAAACTAAATCATGTGGTATCAATTCTAATTTTTCATTGGTTCTTAATATAAGAGTGTGTAATAATGATCTTTAGTAGAAATGGCTGTGATTACAATTTTCACTGTTTTTGTATACACATATCATGTTTTTAAAATCACATATTTCTAATGGATTTTAATAGTGCTAGCTCATTTACATAGCAGTCCACAGATAGACAGGCCACTCCACTCTGAAACATTATGACGACTGTGAGCCAATCAGTCTTTACCATTAATCCTTAATGCTGGCTGTTTATCAGAAAAGCAGCAGATATCAATTTTTTAGTATTTTAGTTGACATTACCAGAGATCAAATCCGTGATCTTCTACACTCATGCCATCATACTAACCATTACTCAATCGTAACTTACAAAAACAGCTTTGTATCTTAACACATTGCCTGGTAGAACTTATAACCTTTTGCAGTTTACCCAGTATCTAACACATTGCCTGGTGGTACCTTATAGCCTTTTGTAGCTTACCCAGCATCTAACTCATTGCCTGGTCGTAACTTATAAGAATAGCTTTGTAGTTTACCTAGCATCTAACTCATTCGCTGGTCATAACTGATAACCTTTTGCAGCTTACCCAGTATCTAACACATTGCCTGGTGGTAACTTATAACCTTTTGTAGCTTACCCTGTATCTAACTCATTGCCTGGTGGTAACTTATAACCTTTTGTAGCTTACCCTGTATCTAACTCATTGCCTGGTGGTAACTTATAACCTCCTGTAGCATACCCAGCATCTAACTCATTGCCTGGTCATAACTGATAATCTTTTGTAGCTTACCCAGTATCTAACTCATTGCCTGGTCATAACTGATAATCTTTTGTAGCTTACCCAGTATCTAACTCATTGCCTGGTGGTAACTAATAACCTTTTGTAGCTTACCCAGTATCTAACTCATTGACTGGTGGTAACTTATAACCTTATGTAGAGTACCCAGCATCTAACCCATTGCCTGGTCATAACTGATCTTTTGTAGCTTATCCAGCATCTAACTCATTGCCTGGTGGTAACTGATAACCTTCTGTAGCTTACCCAGTATCTAACTCATTGCCTGGTCATAACTGCTCTCTTGTAGCTTATCCAGTATCTAACTCATTGCCTGGTGGTAACTTATAACCTTTTGTAGCTTACCCAGCAGGGCTCTACAATTCATACCAGCACCCACTAGTCCCTGGCTAGTAAGGAAAACAATTTTACTCACCAACAAAAGAATGTTACTTGCCATAATTCGTACTATATATCTCCAAAATGTATTTATTTATACATAATTATAAATGCTCTGAATGAGGCAGAAAATACGTAGTTAAGGAATGGGTTTTTTCTGATACTACATTGAAACATTTTTCATGTTTCAGACTTAAAGTTTTATTTTGATAAACAAGACTTTCACGTTTAAACATTTTTCCAGTGACAAATTCGGTTTTGCGCACAATATCTGGGCTTGCCTTTCTGCAAACATTATAACGTAGTCATGGGAATCATCAATCAATTGCAATGAGCCACGAAAACTCCGACTTCGAGACGTCTTGGAATTTAAGCTTTTCAGCTTCAGAACCCGAACTTTCATTAGTATTTTGGCATATGCTTCCGTCAAAGTTGCATCAGGCAGGCGAGTTTTGTAATCAGTTGATTTAACCGGTTTAATTTTGGCGAACAAATTTGTGAGAAGATTTTGTTTGATTGCTAATCGAGGTCACTTGCAAGCGTTAAAAGTACGTGATTTAAAACTTTTATGTCCGAATCAATTGCATGGTTTAAAAGACTGGAAAATCAAAGTAAGAATTTAAATTGAAAAAAAATATCGGTGAGGAAATGAAAATGTTCAGGAAATATCAACTCGCCGTCTGGCTATCAATATGGAATTTTTACTCACATTTGACAAAAGTAACTCGCAAATGCGAGTGCTTTGGTCGCATTGTAGAGCCCTGCCCAGCATCTAACCCATTGCCTGGTCATAACTGATCTTTTGTAGCTTACTAAGTATCCAGTATCTAACTCATTGCCTGGTGGTAACTGATAACCTTTTGTAGCTTACCCAGCATCTAACTCATTGCCTGGTGGTACCTTATAGCCTTTTATAGCTTACCCAGCATCTAACTCATTGCCTGGTGGTACCTTATAGCCTTTTGTAGCTTACCCAGTATATATCTAACTCATTGCCTGGTCGGAATAACTTTGTAGCTTACCCAGCATCTAGCTCATTGCCTGGTCATAATAAATAGGTAACTTACCCAGCATCTAACTCATTATCTGGTCATAATAGCTTTGTAGCTTACCCAGCATCTAACTCGTTGCCTGGTCGTAATAACTTTATAGCTTACCCAGCATCTAACTCATTGCCTGGTCGTAACTTATATTTTTCTCCTCCTATATTCTCACCACAATCCTTACATACACCAACTGCTACTGCTCCTCCACACTACAACAGAATTTAAAAATAAAACAACAAGTTACCACCAACCAGATGAAATTAGTGATGTATTTTTATAAAAAAGTTATGTAGTAGCGATTTCAAATGTCAAGTAACATAAACATAATATTGATACAGAACCATTTAGCTCAAGGTTAATATATTGTAAGCAGTTTCTTGAGTATAAAGGTTGATTGATTGATTTTTGGTGTTTAACGCCACTTTCAACAATATTTCAGCTATATCATAGCGACCAGTTTTAGAGGTGGAGGAAGTCAGAGTACCCGGAGAGAACCACCGACCATAGGCAAGCAACTGGTAAACTTTATCACTTGCAGCTGCAAGTCGAGTGCACCCTTTTTTGTAATTTACAAAGCTGGTCGCGAACCCACGCCGTATTGGTGATAGGCTTGTATGAGTTGTTAGATCCAGCGATCTCACTCACTGAGCCACCTGGGCCCCTTTGAGTAGAAAGGTGTTTTAACCAAAAAGCGATATAAAATTAAGATGTGACGACTGCATATAATCTTAAATGAACCAAACATACATAAAAAATAATGATGTTTGGACCAAACATAAAGAAAGAATATGATGTCATATGATCTGAACATAACGTAAAGATTGCAAAACATAAAGACAAAACCTTTGACAGAATGTCATATCCATCAAACATAAGTGAGTGAGTGATTGTTGTTTAATGCCTATTCGGCAATTTTTCAGCTACAGTCAAACCTGTCTATAGCGACCATTGAAGGGAGTTCTGAAAAAAGGTCGCATAAGACAGGAAGTCGTTGAATAGAGGTTATGATATTTGCTCCCAAAATCTCGAGAGGAAAAACCTAGTTCGGGTATATAATCCGCATCAACTTTTAACCCGTTCGTGTGGAGGACAAATGCATGAATAGAGCTTAAATTCTGGCAAGAAAAAGGAAATAAAAAATATGTGGGTGAAATAAAAAAAAAAAGAATAATTATATCAAATGATCGAGTTTTCTTACTTTCTTTCAACAGCTACAAATGTATTGTTATCTTAATTGTCATCATAATTAGAATGAATCATTATGATTAGAAGAATGAAATTTCCTGACAAAACGTTAAAATTCAACTTCGATCACTCGCCGAAAGCTATAAATAGCCTAATCACACAATCAGCTTGTGTTTACCTTGATCTGTTACCGCACGTTAAACAAATGTTGACAGAAATATATGCTGAGAACCAGTACTTCATAATTCAAAAATTTTCAAAATCACGATTATTTATTTATAAACTGAAAGATTAAAACGGTATTTTCTATTGTAAGCAATTTTATATATTTAATATAAATAAGAAATAAACCAAAACAACAATAATAAATCATCACGTGAACAACTTACATGAAAAAAAAATGGTGGTCTTGCACAATAGCGCTAATCGTGACTTCATTTAATAAGGTTTATCATTTTAAAAAGATAAACCAATTTAATGAAAGAGAAATTCCGGAACAATCTATCTTTCCCGGGTCTGGCCCCAAAACTTTATACATCATGTGACGTCATTTCCATCCTTTAAAAAACTTAATTGAAAAACCAAGAAAATTTTTAATCGAAAAAATCGAGGAACATTCTATGCCATCCAACTAATATTGATATCATGCAACCTCCAAAAAGGCATCGCAGACCTCCTGCAAGAGATACACCAAGGCAATCAGCTTCCAAAATGCAGAGAAAGGTAAATGTATCGGCACCAGACAGATGCAACGAGGCCAACACGAGGAGCAGTTTGGCACCTAGGGCCCCATCAACACAAACAGCCCTGGAAGTAACTTCACAAAGCAGTGCATCTGGACCAGAACAACATTTATCAATCTCACACGGCCTAGTAGTAAATATTGTCTCAGAAGTTCAAAGTTACATACTGGGAAACCAAGAAGAAGAACAACCTCAGTCGATCGGGACCACCAACAGCACTCCCTTAAATACCCAAAGTAGTTCAAGTGGAAATCGGCCACCCCAGAGCAGTAATCTAGGTATGTTTCCACAACCATTAGTTATGACGGATTCCCCGGGAGGGATACATTTTTCTGGTTCACTTGATTCACGATTGCAGGTAAACAGGTCTCATGATGTAATGCCCAGTATTTTTTATCCCATTTCATCCCATATTCCACTAAAATTAAAGGAAAAAGCTTGGAAAGGAGATTTCATTGATTTTCATTTGTTATTAAAATCTGCACGGGATCTGGCAAATGAACAAGGCATTGAAGGTGACATGGCAGTAAAAGGTGGGTCTTTAGCCGTTGTGAACAAAACGAGCAAACCGATTAGAAATATATACATATGGTCCTCTGCATTTATGGTTTACGCAAGCGTAATGCTCGAAATATGGCCAAACAAAGGCATGGAATTTTTTAAATACATGCACACAGTCAGAATGGCAGCTTCAAGGGGTTACCCTCAAGGTTGGGTTAACTACGATGAACAGTATCGACTGCACAAGGCCCTTTCCCCTTCTTCTTCATGGGGTGTAGTTGATATGGAATTATGGATGTTATGCGTGTCCACTCCCCCCTCCGTCAATACCACAATTGGTTGTGTTAACAGTCCAGCCTACCCAAGCAGGCTGAATTCAGCAAATGCTCAACGTCAGAATAACCCTGGTCTAGTTTGTAGAAATTTCAACAGAGGTTTTCAGTGTAAATTCGGCAAAAATTGTAGATATTCTCACAGATGCACTAAATGTAATGGTAACCATCCCATGACAAACTGTATTCTCACAGATGCACAAATGTAATGGGAACAATCCCATGAAAAACTGTAGATTGAAAATGTAAATTTTAAGTTCAACTGGACAGTTTATGCACAAATTTAAATAGACATTTAATCTTTCTTTTATCCCAGGGTACATGGTAAATGTATACATACACATATATTTTAATTAGACATGTGTAAATATCCGTTTTGTTTCATGTTATTAATGTTTGGTTTAATTTTCAGGAAATATTCAGTTATATGCATTGGGTAGCTCTCCTATAAACGTCGATGAAGATTCATCATTCCATAACTCATGGAATCAATTCGGATTCAAATTAAAATTACTCCGGTATTAAACATACACTCATTTTGCAGGTTCGAAGACCATATGGTTTTTCGGCTCCTCCATAGTATATTGGTCACTGAGAAATATGAGTTCACGAATTGGGGACCCAAATCTTGGACTAAATAGCAAGGGAATGTCCATTCGCAGGTTCGGGAAAAGGGGTAATGTTGTGGAGGAAGTAGGGTGGAACAGTGGCACAGGCAAAAGATCGTTCTTTCTTGTTTTAACCAAGGGGAATTTTTGGCATCCTTTGTTACCAAAGGTACGCAGATTTGTCCAAATCTCATCAATCGGCATTCTGTTAATCTTGCCGTCTTTAAATGTGCACTGTGGCCGTTTATCTTCCATATTATTCTTATTATTTTATGCCTGCATTTACGAATTGATTCTTTGATTAATAAGGTTTATCATTTTAAAAAGATAAACCAATTTAATGATAGAGAAATTCCAGAAAAATCTATCTTTCCCGGGTCCGGCCCCAAAACTTTATACATCATGTGACGTCATTTCCATCCTTTAAAAAACTTAATTGAATCAAAGTGCTGAAAGCACTGATGGAAGTTGTTGCTTTCTGTGGGTTTTTTTTATTGTGTGTAACAATATTTCATTTGTTTTACAATAACTGTTAAAGGGGCATTATCTGCCAAATCGTAAATTTTTGTTACTCATAAAAATTATCAGATATGATTGATGCTTTAATAAAACGTGTTTCTGTAACATATAAATGTTATGAAATGTATGCTTATCGGGGAAATAATGTGCAACTGGTCGTGTTTTGAGATCGATCAAGAAATGGACACCATCTTATTAATTATCGACATTGTTTACGGAGTTTGTCGAATCGTCATTAAATTAGTACAACAATGCACTGATTTCTTGTGAATCTGCTTTTAGTCGGTGTTAATTACAAACAAAGAACCATGCAAGTTGGCAGTTAATAGCGATAAAATACAAATTATTTGTTTTTACCTGTCACTAGTAAGGTCAATTGCATACAGAAAAAGCGAGGTCAAATTATTTGCTTGCAAGCAAATAATCAATCGATGGTAATTTTCGTTCTCAAAAGGCGGAAAGTGGTTCGATAAGCTGTTTAATGTGAAATATTTACCATTATTTCATCATTTTAATGCTATTTACCAATTTCCAAAGCATATAATTTTTTTGGGGTCAAAATCGTAACTAATGCTCATTTAAGCATTTGAAGCAACTAAAACAGTTATTGAAGAATCACTCCAAACAAGATGATGTTTTATGTTCAATAATATTAGTATTTGAATTTTTTCGCAGATCACATAAATAAATCCCAACCTTAATCCTGTACCAGGCTTCATTGTATTGAATTTGGAAAAAATTTGTCAAACATTATCATTTGGTAACAATTTTTATTATTTGATATTATTTAAACATCCTTATTGGTCAAGAAATAGTCACATGGTCTTCCTTAAAAACATTTATTATATGATTGAACTTTGTCTAGTTTCTAATTGGCTGAAATCAACTTGAAAACTGAAAAGTAATGCGTACGTGCGATGTCAACCTAAAATGAGCTAAAATTAGCTCATAGGTAGTGTGGACTGTAATGTCACCCCAATTTGGGCTAAAAATAGAAATATAGATTCCAGAATTCCACGTTCCAATCAAATTTTACGTCTCTCTGCAACATTGGCCAATCAGGGGGCGTCATTCTCTATCAGAGAATGTTTGTTGACGTCTGTACATAAAAAAAAATAATAAAATGGACAATGAATTGTCGTCTGCACGGTTTGCCACAGTGGACGAGGCATCCCCATAATCTTCATCATCGTCATCACTATCAGTATCATAATCTGCCCCATATATTGGTCGACTCTGTGACATGTGTCTTCACTACTTGGCATTTCCTCCATAGCTAAATTGTGCTCATTCATTTCCTTGACTTGGTCCTCCACTTGCTTGGATGCTATAACAGGGTTTCAGCTGAATTTTATTATACTACGGTCAAATGACCCAAATCATATAAATTCATCAGGCCTTTCGTCCTGAAAGGCACTTATTCAATTAGTCAATTGTGTCCTAATTTGTCTAAAACTTATAAAGTCATTTAATGCATACTTATTTATAATATTTGGAATTGAAAGCCAGACAGGTTTTCAGAGGTCACCATCTCTTTCCAAAAAAAAATTAAACTTCAGTGAAAATAAATAGAAATTAAAATCAAATTCCCCAATGAGGAATGAGTCAAAGACTTAAGAGAAGGCTTCCCTTAAATAGGTTACAAAAAATCTGCTTTGAAGTAAACATTTTGTAGATTTTTTTTAACATAAATAAAGCAAAGTATTTTATTTAAATTCACAGAGAAATAAAAAAAAAGTGGATCTTTTCAACCATTTGTCTTAATCAGGAAAAAGCTTGTAATATTTGTCCATTTCAAAGGTTTCAATATTTCCCAAAAAACCTAAATCAAGTCCTCTATCGTATTTTGCACAAAAGACATGTTTAAATATGGTGCCAAATTGATATCCGATAATCTTTGCGTGTCCGGTCCGCAACGATTTTTAATCTTATATTTCATTGATATTTTCGTTTTTGTCAATGTCCTTGAACTTCATCAAACCATGGAACGATAAATAATATTAAAAGAGTTTTGATCTGGCATTTCACTTTAGTTTTAATCAAAATAAATTATGGACAAATTGGATATCAAACAGGGCTCTTTTATACAACAAACCCAGTATTTTACACCGGACAGTCGATCCGGTGGAAGGTAAACCAATGTTTGGTTACGTAACCATAAAATGAAAGTAGAATCGTATATTTACGCGCAGTGAGATCTTTTTAGCCAATAAATGTCGTTTCCCCATTTATCTAAAGATTGAAATTGATAATAATTAATACAAATATTTGTTCCAAACTATAAAAATAGTGATGATAAGCATGAACAGCTATTGTGATAGATGGATTATATTGTCAATTTACACCTTGTTTCCTTTCTGAATCCGCCTTTGATTTTGCTATTTGTCTATTGAATTGGGTGACAACATAGGAAGTATGTTGCATGGCAACAACTTCCAAAAACCAAGTCGAAAATTTTTAATCCCTCCCCCCTCCCCTCCTTTCTACCAACAATTTCTGCTGCTGATTTATTAATTTTTCAGGTCGACCGGAGTAAATTTAAGGGAAATTCCATGGATTTACACATGTGGATTTGACAGCTAATATATCTATGGACTTTGGCGTTTTGTCGGCATTTGGCGGATCAGCCGGAGGAAGCTTGGTGTGTATTTTGCAGATGGACAGTTGTAACTGGTGTGATGCCTTGATCAAGGAATTCAGTCCAGAATGTATTTTAGCAGATGTAACTAACAATTGTGCTTTCATTTAGCGTCAGAATTTTTATATTATTTTCCCAAATTGGTCAGGAGTAATAAACTATAGCTACCGTGTTTTATTTTCATAATGACTGACAAATTGCCATAGACAAATGAAATCAAAATGATCTTTTTTAGAATTTGTCAAATCCGTCGTTGTTGATTGTACTTTATTTGTCTAAGCTTTTTCATATTTGTGTTATTTTCAATATATTGTAATTTAAAATAAATTGTCTTGTCACAGTTGCCTGATTGGTGGGATCTGGCAAGATTTGGGGTCACGATTATTTCCGTTATTCTATGTCGGATCATATTATAGTATAAATTTTCTACGTTACCACAGGAAGTTGGGGCAAGGCCATTTCATGTCCACCATGAGGGGTCGGTTCTGAACTGGTCCCAGTTTGAGCTTACCAGGTTAATTGCTTAAATTACAAATAAATATTGATTTTCTTCACTCCCTCGAATGTAGGGTAACCAAGGGGTGATGCGAATATGAGACATCGTATGTGGAGAAGTGTGTCCCTCGTTCTTTCTTGTTTTAACCAAGGGGAATTTTTGGCATCCTTTGTTACCAAAGGTGCGCAGATTTGTCCAAATCTCATTAATCGGCATTCTGTTAATCTTGCCAGATCTTGCCGTCTTTAAATGTGCACTGTGGCCATTTATCTTCCATATTATTCTTATTATTTTATGCCTGCATTTACGAATTGATTCTTTGATTAATATGAAAAATCTATTGTTATGAACTAGTATAGACTTTGGGAGTGAGATGTTGTCAGTAGATCATGCAGATATCAGCAATTATGAAAGTCGGTTAACACAGGATTTATATTTCAAACAGTGGAAAAAAAGACAGTCGTTAGTCGCGTAAGGCAGGGGGTCGTTGAACACAGTTAAAGTATATAGTAAAATTCGTTGGGAGGAATGAAAACGGTCGGATAAGACAGGAAGTCGCTGAATACAGGGGGTCGTTAAGACAAGTTTGACTGTATATCATAGTGAGAACAAGTTAATTTTCAATGAGATGATGATGAGGTCCGCTTTGTTCTAGACCAACACGTTGAGTTGTATTTTTATAGTGCTAGCTCACTGAAACAACAGTCAGCGGATAGACATGTAGATCCACTCTGACACATTATTTCAATTTCGAGCCAAACAGTCTTTGCCCTTTCTCTTTAATGCTGCGTGCTAAGCGGAGAAACAACAAATACCAATTTAAAGTCTGGTTTGACCCGATCAAACATAAAGTTGTAACAACCAATCATATACCCAAAACTACAGAGCATAATATGAATACTACTGAGCATATTTTAAATACCACTTGAGCATAATGTGAATACTACTGAGCATAATGTAAATAACATAGAAAACAAGAAATGTGTGCATCACAAAATACACCCGTCCATATATAAATTATCAAACAGTATAATGGTAATGACCCCAAAATAAATAGGGTTCTTCCCCTTCTGCAGGGGAATCATGTGGCCAAGTTTGGTATAGGTCCAATATACAGAACTAAAGTTATCGTGCGGAAACGATCCTGTTGTCAAAAATTATATTTATAGTAATTGTGACCTTGACCTTTGACCTAATAATCCCAAAATAAATAGGGTTCTTCCCCTTCCACAGAGGAATCATGTGGCCAAGTTTACTAAAGATCCAATATACAGAACTAAAGTTATTGTGCGGAAACGATCCTGTTGTCAAACATTATATTTATAGTAGCGGTGACCTTGACCTTTGACCTAATGACCCCAAAATACATAGGGTTCTTCCCCTTCTACAGGGAAATCATGTGGCCAAATTTGTTAAAGATCCAATACACAGAACTAAAGTTATCATGCGGAAACGACTCTGTTGTCAAAAATTCTATTTATAGTAACGGTGACCTTGACCTTTGACCTAATGACCCCAAAATAAATAGGGTTCTTCCCCTTCCACAGGGGAATCATGTGGCCAAGTTTGGTAAAGGTCCAATATACAGAACTAAAGTTATCGTGCGGAAACGATCCTGTTGTCAAAAATTATATTTATAGTAATGGTGACCTTGACCTTTGACCTAATGATCCCAAAATAAATAGGATTCTTCCCCTTCCAGAGAGAAATCATGTGGCCAAGTTTGCTAAAGATCCAATATAAGTTATTGTGCAGAAACCTGTGTGGACGCCCGTCGCCCGCCCGCCATACCCAATCACATAATACGGTCCGTCTCGAGACGGGCGTATAAAAATGAATATCAGAATACAGTTATGGTGTTCCATAGATTAGTGTTTCCCATTCTCTAAAAAGTTCACCAATTGTAGAAGTCTGGAAATAGTGTTCTTAAAATATGATTGCAGAAAGATATTTGTAAATTCAGTGAGATAAATGTTGCCATATCAACCTATGGAGCATGAAACAAGCCTAGTAATCTGTATCATTCAGTTACTGCTCTTGGTTTTAACTAGATGTACTGCTGGATGCAGGAGCCCCACTTTGATACATAAATGGAATAACTTAACTGTCCGCTATGTGGGACTAATACCCCCCGGCGTCCTCATCATCTGAATTGAGCCAAAACATATTTGGAACACAACTTTTAGACTCATAATTCTGGGAAAACTCGATGGACCCACCCACCCTTTCAACATCGGCACATATGAATCTAACAACATATAAACTTTCATAGACTGCCAGAAGAGTTGCACTTACAAGGTCAATAGCATAGGTATCAAGGCACCCGTTGAAAAAGACAGTTCGGCACCAAGACATTTCGGCACCGCATTATTATAAAATCAACGGTGCCGAAGTGTCTAGCATTCAATAGGAATGTTCGCCAATCTCATTAGTGATGTCATATTCACTAATTTGCATGTCATTAAACAAATAATTGGTTGGCAGTAAAACAATAACGTAATTGACAGGAAAGTAACCAATCTTTAAACTTTTATAACTTTTTTATTTCCAAACCAATTTTGGTTCTGTTAATTGTTTTAGAGACTTAAGAAAATTCATATTTGTTCTGTCAGTTTACTTGTTTTTTTTTTATATGATAAATTCATAATTCTAATATGAAATAATGCATTTTTACGCTTCAAAACTAAATAAAACAAGATTGAATTTCCAATCTTTTTATTCTGAATATTTTTATCAAACCTTCGATGTGAATTAATTATTGCTATATAATTTTCATTTCTGAAAGAATTATTAAATTATCGTAAATAAAAAAATAATAATGACAATTTAAAGTTGAGCCTTCATTGAAAGACAAGCGAAATTTTTGATTTCCTGCCAACCACACAGGTAAATTCTCAAGCCTGTGACATCACGGCGAACATCCCTATAGCATATGATGAATGAAATAAATGTGCAAGTTCAATTATGTCCGTTAGATGTCAGATTAGATTTATTTTGCTTAATGCACTAAATCAAGATAGACATCAATAATAAGGACAAAACAAACTTTAATTTAATGTTTAACTCTAGAATAAATATTATGCCGGAACAAATATTTCGTCACAGTTCAAGTGATCAAAGTTCCTTAATGACAAAAAAGGACATACTTTTTGTGATATTACAAGCTGTACAACATTATTGTTATTACTTGGGTTTTGATCTGTATCTGAGAGAGGTTTGCATTGGGTAGTAAAAATGTAAATCATGACATTTTTTTTTATATTTACTGACAAAACTAGAGGTACTGCTGGACGCAGGAGTCACGCTTTGATACATAATTGGAATAACTTATCTGTCTGCTACGCGGGACTAATACCCACGCGTCCCCATCATCTTAATTGAGCCAAAACATAT
Organism: Gigantidas platifrons; assembly: GCA_002080005.1. Classification (NCBI taxonomy): domain Eukaryota; kingdom Metazoa; phylum Mollusca; class Bivalvia; order Mytilida; family Modiolidae; genus Gigantidas; species Gigantidas platifrons. The sequence continues at coordinate 304,532 of MJUT01039698.1, forward strand.
TTGGAACACAACTTTTAGACTCATAATTCTGGGAAAACTCGATGGACCCATCCACCCTTTCAACATCGGCACATGTGAATCTAACAACATATAAACTTTCATAGACTGCCAGAAGAGTTGCACTTACAAGGTCAATAGCATATGATGAATGAAATAAATGTGCAAGTTCAATTATGTCCCGTTAGATGTCAGACCAGATTTATTTTGCTTAATGCACTAAATCAAGATAGACATCAATAATAAGGACAAAACAAACTTTAATTTAATTTAAGTTCAAATGGTGAATTTATATGTTTGAATGCACATAGTTTTGGGCATATCTCTAGAAAAATTCAATGGACTGGGGTATTCAAATGGGCATAACTCTGGAAAACTCAATGTGTACATCTTCATATTAGGATCTTGCAATGCACAAAGTTTCATGAACTTCTGATTAATTATGTAGGAGAATTTGCGATGAAATAGTCCACAGAGGCATAACAGGGGAAAAGTTCAATGAACAATAAAATCCTTTATACTGCAAAGTTCACACATCATGATCTTAAATTCCACAAAGTTTGGTGGAAATCGGATAATAGATGTGGAAGTTGATCCAGAGGGACAGATGGATAGATGGACAGACAGACAGGCCGATTCCTAAATCCTTAATCAAACCCTCTTTTGAATTTCCAATAGGTAGTAATTTTGGCTCTTTGTACATATGATAAGCCCTTAACTTGAGGCTCACATGATCCTGTATTGCTCACCTGGGAAAGAATGTTTCTTGTACTATTACATACAGTATGTTCAATTTCGATTTTCAAGGATTTGAGAACCTAATAGACCCTGGGTCATTTATTGGTACAAAATTGAATATTCATTCGCAAGCTGCTTCATCCAACTGCATTTTACCATTTACATTTATGGTTCAAAAGAAAAAAGAAAAAAAAATTCCCAATTTTTTTTTCACAACCAATATTAAACTTTGGACCAAAAGGTATCAGATATCATAGAACTTGGGGTGTAAATCTGTACAAACTTGAATCTACATATCACAATGATACATGCCATATTTGACATTATCTCCATTGCAGTCTATGCTAATGTTTGGAATCAAAGTCCTGTACCCCATAGACTGTTGGCTTCGTTTTCATTTGTGCAAAAACTGCTGTTTTAGTGAACTAAAATATATGTCTTCCCTTCATTTGGCCTCAATGATAATAAAAGAACCATCTATGATCTAGTCCATGAATATGGGAATTCAAATATTTTGAAATCTGATTGTTCCATGTCACAGATATTGTCCTACTAATGTAAAGCTTAGACAACAAGATGTCGACAATGATGACGAATGAAATGTAATGACAATATCTCACATTAACCTTTGGGTCAGGTGTACTAAATATTCTACATCAAGAAGAAAGATTAATGTCTAAGAGCAAAATTATTTATTTCAAATTCTATGATTCACATATTATCTATTTGAGCATTTTGGTTGCTACCAATGATAAGAGCCGTGGGAGACAGGACATAAATTTGTATAACAATTTCAGTGATTGCAAGATGGTGATATTTATCTTATAGTTGCACTATTGATCAGTAACTTTGGTAAGGAAGTCTTACAATGTCAGAATTTACAAACCACTTGTTAATGATGTCCATTATGTTTAACAAACTGATCAATATTTCAGGTGGAAAACAAAACTGGAAACTTTCAGATTAAGACCCCTCATTTTCCTTGTCAAACTAGGTAAACTTCTTTTCAAATAATAGGGATGTCCTTTCTAATGAAAAGGAGGTGCATTTAGATCTAGAATTAGATAAGCACACTTACCCTGTTCCATATTCCTGTTGTTCCACAAGATCTCTCTCTATGATAGAAGCTAAAGACTTCTGGTTCTCTGTACACTCTACATCATTAAGTTCTCCTACAGATATTATCCAGACAATAATGAGTGAGTGATTGTTGAACGCCAAATAAGAAAGTTTTCAGCTACATCATGGTGAAAACAAGTTACATTCTTTTAGATGATAATGATATCAGATTTGTACTAGACCAGCATGCTTAGATTTTCATAGTGCTAGCTCACTAAAACAACAGTCAGCAGGTAGACATATCTCTTTACTCAGATACATTATCCTTATTCAGAGCCAACCAGTATTTGCTCTTTCGCCTTAATGCTGGGTATTTAGACTAATAAATTAGAATATTAAAAAATAATTTCTGATTGAGGCCTCATTTTAATATCAATTTATAATATGCAGTATTGACAGATATCTTTATCTAATTAAAGGCATATTGTTTACGATTTTGTTGAAAAATTTTAACTGTCCATAAATGATTTGTTTAAGCTATTATTATATGCTGCAAAAGATACGATTGATGTTCTTTTCTTGATCAAAAAGACCCAAAACTATCGTTATCGGGATTATTGTCCAGGATGACAAAAATTCAAAGTGAAAGTAACAGCGCCACCTATGATAAACGGAAGTTAAGAACTCTCGGGGTTTTAGCTTTGAGGAAAGGAAAATACTGTTAAGATTCAAACACTTCAAATTGTCACGCTCATTTAATGTTGTTTGAATCTTAACGTTTCGTAGCGTATTTGCCAATAATTCGGTGTTAATCTTCATTTTATGAAGGTCAGTACGGAAAACAACAATAATTTTGGGTATGAAAAATTACAATGTTCGTAGACAATATGCCTTTAAGAAATAAATCATGGCAGCCAGAATGTGTTGGGAGTTTTAACATGGGTTAGCGGATATTAGTATTTTATCCCGAGCCAGGCAAGGGATAAAATTTACTAATATCTCCCAACCCTGTTAAAACTCAAAACACATTCTGGCTTCCATGATTTATTTCGATTCTAATATGTCTAAGAGTACAAATACGGTAGTATACTTTGATCGGAAGACGAAATTTATATCTATGTTTGCGGAAAATGTCGCACACAATTTATGTTGCTAATGGAAAGGCCGTCACATTCACCTGCGCATGTGCGAATGAGATTATACCATCGATAAATCGCTTGTTTGTCTACAAAGCGAAAGAAGGAGGTCATGATAGAATTAGAATTATATTATTTCAATTCCTTGGCGATACACTAACACTAACATCTAACAACATTATATTTGGAGTTATGTCAGGCTTCATATTTTCAGTGATTACCCTTCTAAATCTTGAAAACTGAGTACATGCTAAGAACTGGGAAGTTTAAGAAAAAAAAAAGGCTAATTTCATATTTACCCGCCTAAGTGGTTCCTATGATTATCAATGTTGTTTTTAATTACTTCAAAATATGTGTCCCTGTATCAAGAGTAATTCTGCAAAAAATCTTTTATCTATCTTTAATGACAAGAAAGTTATGACAGAAAAAGATGCCAAAAAAGTCAGGAGTGCAACACTTTTTTGAGACACTTTTAAAAATAAGACTTTTTCAAAAGTGTCACAAAAAAATAATATGCATACTGCATTACAAGTTATAGAAAATAACTTTTCACTGTATAAGCTTTAAGATTAAGTGTTTTCCGATATGTTCATGTATTTAAATGTTCAATTAAATAAAGTACCTACTCTGTCAGGAGTGCAACAAAATATTTTGTGGTTTTGAATAAATACTTATCTACAGCTTAAATATCTCTTTTCTAATGAGCAATTGCTTCATCAGATATATTTATTTTATATTGCCTTTAAAATAAATAGCATATATTGCAACAAAAGTGTAAAGTATTAATTATATGAAAGATTTATTGAGGTAATATAAAATGTCAGGAGTGCAACATTTGATGTTTAAATTATCACAGTTCTGTAGAAATGAATAAAATATATCATTTTGTTTTATTTTTCAAAAAACCCCAGTCCAAAGAATAGTTGACAGTTACTACTTTGTCCAATACTGTATTAATGTTTCCACTGGGAGCATTCAGTTCATGTCAGGAGTGCAACTAATTTTGATACATTTCCACCATGTTCACTTTAAGACATTTTGTTTGCCTCTGATTAAAGTAATCTTTACAAAAACAATATCAAATAAGTTATCACACATTAATAAAGAAACCCATAAGTGTTTCACTCATCATTCAGTGCTTGATAAATGTTTAATGTTAAACTTTCAATCATTTCACCTTCATTTGAATCATGATTCTCATTTCAGATTAATAAAGATGCATTAAGTTTTTATAATTACGGTACATATATTGCTTTTTTACATTGAATGTGTAAAGTCAGAGTTTATTACATAACAAAACAACCATTTGTAATCATTTTTTTTTCTACAGAATGTATTTATGTATTTCAAATGTTTTAAGGTCAGGAGTACAACAAAATTAATCTCATAAGGTAGCCAATATATCTGTTGTAAAGTGGCTTATTATATACCATATTTACAAAAGACTGGTCAGACCTGCTAATGTGGGTCACGGGTCACTGTGAGTAGCATGTGTAGTCACGTGAACAGATACGGTGTTGAAAAAATGTCGATACTCATAAAATATTAACTAATGCAAACTTTTATGTTTGTCTTCAAGAAATATGATAGACAAAACCATGTGTGAAGTTTTATGACGAAATATCTCCGATTTCTATGTAAATTTATGAGTTGAAGTGGAGAAACACCCACAGGTAATTTTAGTGATGTATTTTTATCTTGGACAATAATGAGCTCCCTGATTCGATGACCGATTTAAAACACACTGACTCCGCATGGTTTAGCAAGGTTACTCAGGTCAATAGTCTATAAATATAGAATCTTGACAATGTAAAATGCATGTAAAAGAAATCTATGTTATATTTATTCATTAGTTTGATTCTGGAATATTGTTGATCACTGATTTAGACAAGAAAAAAGGGAAAAAAGTGGCTTTAAGCAAAAATTATAATCAAGGATTAGTTTTTTATTACTAAAAAAATCCAGGACCCCTGTGTCCATGAATTTTTTTTTTTTTTTTTTACGTTAAACAAGATATGATTATAATCTAACGATTATGAAGTCTCCCAAATCGGCCACTGACAACAGGCTTAAATGAACACTTTGCATTGTGACAAATTCTGAGCTTGATTTTTTGCGGTATTGTGGCAGCCATTTTGAAAATGGAGACCGGTAGAAATTTTGCGATGTCGGGAATCAATTCCGGACATCATAATCTACCTACATATGACATTTCGTTGAAATCGAACAATGTTAAATTTGTGCAGTATTGTGGTGGCCATTTTGAAAATGGCGACCGGTAGAAATTTTTCAATGTCGGGAATCTATTCGGAACATCATAATCTACCCACATATGAAATGTCGTTGAAATCGGACAATGTTGAATTTGTGCGGTATTGTGGCGGCCATTTGGAAAATGGTGACCGGTAGACATTTTTCAATGTCGGGAATCAATTCGAGACATCATTATCTACCCACATATCAAATTTTGATGATATTGGACAATGTTGAATTTTTGCAGTATGGTGGCAGCCATTTTGAAAATGGCGACTGGTAGAAAATTTTCAATGTCGGGAATCAATTCGTGACATCATTATCTACCCACATATCAAATTTTGATGATATTGGACAATGTTGAATTTTTGCTGTATTGTGGCGGCCATTTTGAAAATTGCAAATGGTAGAAATTTTTCAATGTCGGTAATCAATTCAGTACATCATTATCTACCCACATAGCAAATTTTGATGATATCGGACAATGTTGAATTTTTGCGGTATTGTGGCGGCCATTTTGAAAATGACGACCGGTAGAAATTTTTCAATGTCGGGAATCCATTCGGAACTTCATTATCTACCCACATATCAAATTTTGATGATATCGGACAATGTTGAATTTTTACCGCCGATTATTTATGTCGTGTTTTGGCAGCCATTTTGAAAATGGCAGACATCTTGAAAATTTTGAAACACAGAATTGCTCCTCTAATGGTGACCTATCACTGTCAAATTTTATGTCTCTATCATTATCAATTTAGAAGTTATCAACATTAATGTATGAAACTTCAACTTTCCCATAGGATTCTATAGTAACCCCCACCCCCTTTGAATCCTTCAAAATATGACCTTGACCCCCTTTACCACAAAGCTGAAACCTTTAGGACCAACTAGAAACATATATCTATAACTCCACCAAGTTTCACGAAATTCTGTCCAGTAGTTCCTGAGATCTGCCGTGGACAAGTTCATGGTCCACGGAAAGAAAGGAGAGAGGAAAAAGGAGGAGAATAATAATAATAATAATAATAATAAGAAACGGAGCAAAAACAATAAGTCTCCCAACGTTGTTTGGGAGACTTAATAAGAAACGGAGCAAAAACAATAAGTCTACCAACGTTGTTTGGGAGACTTAATTAGATCTACGCACTTGCTCCCTACACGAGCGACCCCCCCCCCCCCAAAAAAAAACCGATAGAAAATAGGGAGCAAGTGCGTAGATCTAATTTTAATTAGTTTGAGACAATATCTTTGTTATGTTCAGACTATCTCTTAAAATTCTATTCATTGGTTCTCAAGAAGTTTAAAAGGTGAAAGTTACCGGACATACGAATGACTCCAAGTAATGGCTATATCTTAAATGCCAATATTCGGTGTATGGAAACTCTTTCTGCTAGTAAAAATGAAGTGTACCATGGCAATAAGTATTCCCTTGCTAAATGGGGGTGTATACTTTGTGTGGTCAATGTTTTTTTTTTATCAACATAACAATCTGAAGAAATTTTTAAATAGTATCCAATCGTTAGAAAAATTCCGTGGTCGTCATATTTGTCAGGGTTACCTTTAATTACAAGAAAGCTGGCAGATTCAGAATCATTCTAAATATATTAATTTGTAACTATTGGCTTTCGGACTATCAAACCTTCGGACTATTGGGCCTTCGGACTATCGGACCTTCGGACTATTGGGCCTTCGGACTATCGGGCCGACACAAGTAATAAAGAGTGAAGGATCACCATTCATAAAACATAGTACGAGAATATAAATACAATATAAATGTTATAGAGAAAACCGAAAGGATAATCAAGAATGAACAATCCAGAGACACAGGAAATGGTGAGGACAAAAAACAAAACGGAGACAAACAAAACAGAAAACACAACACAGAAAACTAAACAGATGAGCAATACGCGGGCCCCAAGAAAATGGTGGTGAACCCAGGTGCTTGCTAATGATAATCAGTTCCTGTTTCTTACAATAATCATGCGAAATCAGTAAATCATTTTCATTACCCAAAAGCCAAAGGGATTGTGATTTTGCTCATTTGTCTAAAACATCGTACAAACTATATATACTCTTTGTCTCTTATTTAAATTTCATATTGTTTACAGGTAATAAATTGGCCACTGCTTGTGAAAAGAAACCTTCCGAAATGACATTATATGATATGATCGTCGAATTAGAGAAATTGGCAAAACCGGTTGTCAATGATGAAAGACAAGAAAAATACTGTAAATACATCAATACGTTCCTGTCTCACTTTTCAAAAACCGGCGTTGGGGGAGAACGATGTATGGTCGTCGGAAGTACTTGTGAAAAAACACGTTTGAGATCATGTGAAAACAAAGGCGATTATGATTATCTGATTATATCAGAAATTGTCATTCCATCTGAATGTCTAGAATACAAACCTGATATTCCAGCTTTTGTGAACATAAATGGAACATCCCTCAAAGAATTGTTTCCTGGAGTTAAAATGATAGATAATACATTCTTACCAAGCAATTTATTGAGTGATTTTAGACCTGAAGCATTTAAGCACATAAAGAATATTTATGATATATTCTCCGGATTATCTTTAAAACGTGGTCGACATTCGACGCGTGCTGCATTTGATCATATAATAAAACCTGGAACATCATTGGTACGTTACGTCGGTCTGAAATGTCCTGAAATTCCATGCGAAGTACCACTTAAAGATAGTAAACAAATCAGAAAAAGTTTTGAAGAACATCTACCGAATGATCCACCCGGTCTAAAACATATGATTTCCAATGTGAATGTAGTTAGCGATCTTGTACATGAGTACAATAAGTTGAATGTATCACGTAACAAGGCAAAATCTGCTCTTCAGCAGGAATATGGTCCAATCATGGAAGCTTGGCACGAGGACGAACATGAATCTACAGAAATGCGCGATGACGAAAGAAAGCAACCGAACCAAGAAGATGTTCCATCACAAGTGAAACTTCTAGAAACTGATGTGGAATGTACTCCTCAGGATGCACAGGAAGAAATGGCGACTATCCCAGCCGAAGACACACCTATCCATATGGATATTGATAGCAATGACTGCAAAGAAATAGAAAGTGACAAGGTACAAATACAGTATAGGAATAAATCTAGCAAAGATTTTATACCTGCTTTCCCTCTATCAGGAAACCCAAAATATTTAGACAATTGGAAAATAAGAGAACGAATATCTAAATGGCCACCAAGAAGCATTATTGATAATATTTATGATGACAGCGAGTTTTTCGTTGTTGCCAAACAAGCTGTGGATAAGCCTGAAATAAAAAAAGATTTCTGTTTGGCTTATAATATACCTGAAATTAAACTTGCGAGAGCCATGACCAGTGTCCAAAAGAGTGTAATGCTCATCATAAAAGCTTTTCAAAAGACCATCCTTGAAAAATATTCAGAAGAATTGACCACCTTCCACTGGAAAACGGCAATCTACTGGGAATCTGAAATTGTTGATCATTCTTTGCTTGAAATAAACACGGAAGGAAATATACTTGAATTCCTACAAAAAGTTTTAGCACGAATGACTAGATCTCTGGGTAAAGGCAATCTTGAGCATTATTTTGTTCCGAGCAATTTGTTTGCTGGAAAGGAAGAGGATGCAATGTTCGAAATAGCATCAAAGGTTGCTGTAATTCAGGATGATCCCGTAGGAGTCCTACGTATGTTCTTCATCAGACAAACTGTAAACGAATTGAAATTTGAGTTTATTCCAAGAGCTAAAGTAAATGAATTACTAACAAATTACAATGATGAAGGGGACAACTTGCTTGTCAAAACTCTGATTTCTCTTTTACGGGGGTTTTCCAGTGAAGACCGAGAAGTTGTCAGAGAAGCGTTTACGTGTGTATTGACAGAGGCACTACCCTTTTTCATAGAAGAGCAAGCCAGGGGTCGGAGTAGAGGCAGCTCCCCTTTAATACAGTCCCTTCTTAGATTCGACGTTATAAAGAGTATTCTTATTAAAAGTTGCGTTTCTCTGTTGATGGGTCAGATTCATAAGGAAGGATTGATGGGTACATACGAAATATCCAGAAACTTTTTCGCTCTAGTTGTACAAAGAACTATCTCTAGAAACAGCTGATTTCGTAAACAATTGGAATGATAGATGAAGGGACAGATACATTTCACACCATACATTGGCTTTCTTTTATTTAATATTTATTAAATACTCCTAATGCTTTCTGTGTTGATAATACCTTTAGAAAATATATGAAGTGACAATAATTATACTTTAGACCTGTTAACATGTGAAGTTGTAATGAGCAATGTTATCAAATTTTGGTGCAATACCTGTTGTACACGCTATAGTGTACAAACATTTATGAAAACAAGACCTCATTGTGTCAGGGAGATGGCACTTGTTATGCACAGCATGATGCACAAACATTTCTGAAAACAATATGGGGGATCCTCTTGTCTCAGGAAGATTGCACCACTGTTACAGTAAGCATACCAATGAACATTGCTACGCTGTCATTTTACTGCTAACAATAATATTGAAGTAAGAAGTTTTAATACAGGCTTATTCATTTTATCGAAAAACCCAGTTATGGTTGAATGACATTCTCTTTGCTATTTATATACACATGTACATGTAATATTGCGTTACACGAGGTGATCAATGTACAATCACAGAGGTGTAAATAATAGTGTACAGGTACGTGTGTAAATAATAGTGTACAGGGACTTGTGTAACTATTATTAGAAAATGGGATAAATTGTACAGGTAAGAGAATAATTTATATGCATGTTTTTTTTTTTTATAATTTCTATTCTTTATTAGTTGTTAATATTTATGAACTGTATATAAATTTATTGCATATCAGTATAAAAATCGTACATTTAATTGGCTGAACACTCTCCACGTGACCTTCACTATTCCATGATATAGACTTGAATATTGATCGGCCGTCAGAAAACTGTGTATAGACTGGTACTACTGGTCTATACACGGTTTTTGGACCGGTCGTGCATTACGTCCTTTAGATAAATCGCTTCACTGATCCAGAGTTCGAACAGTGGATTATATTTAAGAAATAGTTCATCCTTTTGTTCTTCAATATATGAACTTTAACCTATTCTAATTTAGGCTTAAAAACGTGTTTTACTTACTAAGGTACTTTCGTGATTCGAACCACTTACGGGATTTTTCAAGTCTACTTTGATTTTCAAAACTTCCATCTTACCTCTCGGCTAAGTTGACTATATTAATAAATTCTATAATTAGTATATTTAACTCTTGATAGTAAGCTTCGTTAAAAAAATAGACAACATTTAAAATGTAAGATTACTTGTTTTCTTTTCAAATTATTTGTTGTAAGCATGTTATTGTTATTAAATTACAATGTTACTCATAATATGATTTATTTGTTTGTTTGTAAGTTTTAATTTATTTTTAAATTGCAGTTGTAAATAGGTTTCTTGATAAATTAAAAAAATTCTGTGCAATTATTTTGTGTGTATCATAATCCTGGTCTTCAATGCAATAAACATAATAGTTACTGATATGGAGGGCAATAGCAGGATAGACAGACTGCCCTTGGGTCGTGGTACGGACCAGTGGAAATGATATTGCCTTCGCCTGGGGCTGGACCGTACGCGTACGGTCTGCCTAGTTTTAAGAGATTATCGAGGCTTCCAAAATATTTTACAGATCAACTTTATTCGAATCTAAAATATATTTAAAAAAAGTTAATTATCGCAATTGTAGAATTTAGAAATAAGTCTGACTAATCTACTAGTATTACAAACTTACATGTCCTGAATTTAGCATGTTCGTAATAAGTGAATTCTGCTCACTCGCAGTTAACAAAATAGTTTGAAATTGAATAAAGTTATTGAAGTAATCGCCAGTAAACAGAATGTGGGAAGAAACATTTGAAGCTATATTTAGGAACTTTATTACAAAAACCATCAAACCAACTGTTTACTTGTGAGAAGACCGAGATAATTACTAATGTTTTAGTGATGAGAAAATACAATAAGAAAGTGTCAAAGTCTAATGCAAAAATTGAAAAAGGTAGTTTTGGTAGCAGTAAGAATACCTATTGTTGATAGGGCATCTGGTGATCTACAACGATTATTGTGTAGAGTTGATGATATTATTGGTAAAGATGCAAATTTGTACAAATTATCATGTGAATTTGGTGTGTTAAATTCATGTTATGATATGGGTGATATAGAACTTTTGGCACGTAAAGTTGAAACTTCGCATTGGAAAAAAGAAGAAATTTCTCTGCATGCTGCTGCAAAGCGAGCAAGTTTTTTCTCTTGCAAGCAAAAGATGTAAATGCAAGGTAATATGCATGATCAAAACATGTAAGTGTAGAAAGTCCGACGTTCCTTGTAACAGCAAGTGTCACTCTGGGCATGCATGCGAAAATGTGATTCAGGTAGAAAATTAAAATTGCATTATAGATCAAGAACTGTTTACTTTTCATGAGGTGATGGTGTTTTGTTTAAAGTAATAATAATTATGATAAATGTAATTTGTAAAACTCAATAAAAGTTTATGATATAATGTTTGTATTGAAAAAACCCATATGGTCTAAATACCCGTATGGTCCAGCTCGTACTAGACCGTATGAGTATACCCATACGGGCGGACCGTACGCGTACGGTCGGACCGTATGAATATACTCATACGGTCCGGAATGCATGATCAAAACATGTAAGTGTAGAAAGTCCGACGTTCCTTGTAACAGCAAGTGTCACTCTGGGCATGCATGCGAAAATGTGATTCAGGTAGAAAATTAAAATTGCATTATAGATCAAGAACTGTTTACTTTTCATGAGGTGATGGTGTTTTGTTTAAAGTAATAATAATTATGATAAATGTAATTTGTAAAACTCAATAAAAGTTTATGATATAATGTTTGTATTGAAAAAACCCATATGGTCTAAATACCCGTATGGTCCAGCTCGTACTAGACCGTATGAGTATACCCATAGGTCGGACCATACGCGTACGGTCGGACCGTACGAGTATACTCATACGGTCCGGACCGTACGCGTACGGTCCAAATACGGGTATGGTCTGGAACATATACATGTACAATATTAGTGCAGTGTCTTAAAATAGAAAGTTTATGCATACAATGATAAAAAACTGGGGCAAAGGCGAGGTTCATAGAGCCATTTCTCAGTTTTGTGCCTATTGCACATTAATATTGTGCTTATTATGCAGAGAAAAAAAATCACATGAATTCATGGGCAGGGATATTTAAATTAGATAATAAAATTATACAATTTTTATATATCCCTTGATTGTCACTTTTGATATTTTCTGTCAACAGGAAGTCAACAGGTAAGACATGAAAGAGGTACCAGAAAAGCTAATATTTCTCAGTTGAGTGGCCCATAGATCTGTGTCTTTCAGTCTCTGTTGTCAACAGTTGTGTGTTTTTAAGTGTCAATGATGAACAGAGCTGTGTTTTTGTACAGTTACTTTACCTTAGAATATCACCATACAAGTTGGGCATCACTAAAACATCAAACTGAGTGGGATCTTGTACCATCTGCAAGGGAAGCAAATTGTAATGATAAACAAAATGAAACTACCAGATAGATAGTAATCATTATTATAAAAATATTTCATGTTGCCAAGCAACATAAAAATGAATGAACTGTTGTATCAAATAATTTCGGCAAAATGTGACAATGGATTTATTTACATTAGTAGCACGGATAAAAAAAAATAAAAAAGGTCCAACAAACATCTAATTTTAATTAGACTGTCTTTGAAGATGTAATAGGATTACTTGAATATTTGATCAATCTTTGAACCATTTGATTTCGACATAAAATGCTTCTGTGATGATATAGAAGTTGTGGAACAGAATTTGTCCAGACAGGAACAAATACAGTCAAATCTGCCTTAAAGGACACCTCTATATAACAAATCACTGTCTATAAAGGGCAGCCTCATTTCCCCCATTAATGAATACAGTGCATATAATTTGAACCTGTAAATAAAGGGCAACTGCTGATAAAGGACACATTTTAATGTTCCCTTGAGTGCCCTTTATATACAGGTTTGACTGTATTACATTTTATTACATAGATGCCTGTGATATACTGAGATTTCCAAATGAAATAATAACCAATATTTCACCCTGTGAAATGAAACGCTTATTTCACTGCATGAAGTCAAAACGTGATGGAATAAATAGGGGTTATGGGGTTTAATGCCACTTTCAACAATATTTCAATTAAATCGTGGCGGTGAGTTTTATTGGTGGAGGAAACAAGAGTATCCAGAGAAAACCACCGACCTGCCGCAAGTCACTGACAAACTTAATCACATAATATTGTATAGAGTACACCTCGCCATGAACGGGGTTCGAACTCACAACTTTAGTAGTCTTTAGTGGTGATAGGCACTTATTGCACATGTACAGGTAGTTGTAAATCAAACTACCATACGATCAAATTGAGGTCTAATGAGATTAATAAAAAAAAATATCCAGAAATTTTGTTTGCTTAGATCCCTCTTCTTTTTCATGCAATGTTGTATCAAATCTATAAAATCTTTGATCTATATTACTAACATTTAAACAAACTGTGTCTAAGTACATTTCTGTGAATTTTACATCGGGATTTTTTTCTGCGACATGTCAACAACACTTTAGGAAAAGACCATCAGACATTCTCCTACAAATAATAGATAAAAATGAAATATACAGGAGAAAAGACAGCAAAACAATTTTAATAAACATTCTAAATACAGGTATATGTGATTTTCTAATTAACCTTTTAATCATCAAACAATTGAAATATACTTAAACAAGCAATATCACCTAGGTAGAAATGTAAAGAAACTGTCACCATCGGGAAAGCAATACCTATGTCTCGCCTTCAGCGATTTTCGTTGTCCTGTTCCCTCTCATGTTTTGTGACCGGTGTAAAATATACATGATCAAAACTCTTTTTCAGCTCAGAACAAGGCAAATTAATTTTCTATGTATATGTCCTGCATGATAAAGGCTTTTGACCACTCAGCCATCAAATCCCAAATGTACAGCAATTATTGTGTTTCTGTTATCACCCCTGGTCTACTGAAAGACATACTAAGTATACCTACATGATATTAGCTTTATGTACAGCCGTAACTGTGTCTCTGTTATTATCTCTGGCGTACTGAAAGGCATACTCTGCCACTCTCATAGAAGCTTCTTCTGTTATCAATTTAATACTTTGTACAACCCCATCAACTATCTGAAAATACATATGTAATAGCCTAATTCCTCGATACACCAAAAAACCGTGGAAATTTTAGGAATGTAAACATGTTTTCTCCTACTTTTTATTAATACTGCATCAGTCAGTTGCCTTGAATATGTAAAGGATGATGATTATACAATTAGAAATGATTTTGATTTGATTTGATTTATTGTGTTTATCGCCACTTCCAGCAATATTTCAGCTATATCATGGCGACCAGTTTTAGTGATGGAAGAAGCCGGAGTACCCTGAGAGAACCACCGACCATGGGCAAGCAACTGGTAAACTTTATCACTTGCAGCTGTGAGTCGAGTGCACCCTTTTTGTAATTTGCAAAGCCAGGTGCAAACCCATGCCGTATTGGTGGTAGGCTTGTATGAGTTGTTAGGTAATCCAACTACCTAACTCATTGAGCCACCCGGGCTCTTCAATTGGAAATGAGATCTGATTATAAACCCTCTATTATACAATAACTCAGTCACACATTTTTTTTGTAACTTACCAAATGTTCTATGCCACTGTATTCTCCTTCAGTGTTTTCTCTAATGGTAACCAGATCTACATTGGTATAAGGTGTTTTGTAGCCTTCTATTGATTTACATGGCCTGACATTAGCATATAAACTAAAAGCTCTAAAAATACAAAATTTACAGATTTGGTAAAAAGACACCATTAATATAAGACAATGAAAACATTAAAATAACTTTCGGTTCTCTGTTCGTGTTGCCCTATCTTTTGTTGAGCTGTTTATTTTTCATTTTATTGTTGTTTTATATATCCAGAACTCCATCATATGTGTAATAGTTGGAGTGTTCCCCTCGAGCGTGGTAGATTGTGGGTTCAAATCCTGGTCGGGTCCAACCAAAGATTATAAAATTGGTATTTGCTGCTTCTCAGCTAAGAAAGCAGCATTAAGGAGTAAAAGTAAAGAGCAGTTGGCTTGGAATCAGGATAGTTATTATGAGTGGAGCGACATGTTTACCAGTGGACTGTTGTTTTAGTGAGCTAACACCATAAAAATCCAACTTAGTGATGCGGCTCCAGTATTTTCAATACATCATCATCTCATTGAAATGTAACTTGTTCTATCCATGATATAGCTGAAAAATGGGTGTTAAACAACAATCATCCATTGATTCTATCCAGAAAGTCACATTTTTGTATTGTTGTCTGTTCTTTTATCATTTGGGGTGTCGTGGCCGTGATCGTATGGTAGTTGGATTTATAACTACCTATGCAGTAAGTGCATATACCACTAAAGTTGTGAGTTCGAACCCTGTTCATGGCGAGGTGAACTCGAAACATTATGTGATAAAGTTTGTCAGTGACTTGTGACAAGTTAGTGGTTTTCTCCACCAATAAAACTGACCACCACAATACAAAATATAGTTGAAAGTGACGCTAAACACCATAAACCAAACCAAACCAAACCTACTTTTATCATTTGCTTTAAAAAAATCAATTAAGGTAGCTCTATGCTATAGAAATATCAGTCAACTAAAACAAAAGATGTCAGGGAAACCACTGTGTCTACAGACAGATGCAATGATGACACCATAATGTAACAGCAACAATTTAGCAGTCCTTTAGAACGTGAAGATTAAAAACAATTTTTCAGGGTCCTGAGTGATAGTTACCAATTGATTTATGCAAGATCTTAAAAGTTTGTAACTTACTTCCTAAGAGCTAAATTAAGAGACTGGTGTCCTTTTCCTACTGGTGTCGCTAATGGACCTTTTAGTCCAACTTTTGTTCTACTCATGGAGTCAAATATTTTTGGTGGTAGTCTAAATTTTCCATCTTAGCCCTTTATCGGAGTAACATCCACATCTTCCCATTCTACTGGAACCTGTCAGAGAAAAATGTAAGATGCGATTAGGATCGAATGCCTGTAGTCTATACTTCCATCTTGACCCTTAATTAAGTAAAGTAAAAGTTTTAAAGTACAGTTAAACCTGCCTAAACCGAACATCCTTAGGACCAACTTTTGTGTTTGGGATATACAGATGTTCAGTTTACACAGGTTAAATTAACACAGATTTCTTAAATTGAAAATTTATATCAAGAACGGTTTAGACAGGTTTCACTGACACTGTATTAATAAACTAGAGGCTCAGTGGGCTGAGCCTGTGTCGCTCACCTTTCATTCTGCTTTGAGGGAACTTAATACAAATGTACATGAAGATGCTGCCTACCAAGTTTCGGTTCATTTGGCTAAGCAGTTTCAGATGAGAAGATTTTTTAGAAATCGACCAATCAGAAACAAGAATTGCCTGTGGTGACAGTGATTCAGCTAGCACTCGTCACTTTTGTCATTGACGATTGATTTTCGAAAGTGACGAGTATTTCCCGTACCCAATTCGCCACTTGAATTTTCAAAAAATCATTGAAAAATGTTTGTAAAAATCCATTTTTCTTCTTCATTTACTGATTAAATCTAATTAGTCACTACAAAGACAATTTTATGACATGTTACAAGCCAATCAACGGATAATAGAATTTTTGTTTTGATTGCGTAATCTTTGATCTCACCTGGTTTGATTTACCTGGTTAAAGATAATGATCCCGACAAAGAATTCAATCAACGATAATGATTTTTTTTTATAGTTATGACATGTACTCAAAATGCCACAGTATGTATTAAAAGTGGACATTATTTTTGTAATCGTCATAATATATCTATACGGTTCACAGGGGCTTGAATCGCTTTCATAGAGGTCGCCTATATACCCAATATACTAACAAGGGATGTAACGACCAACGTAGCCAAGCCACTACCAGTTCTGTTTCAGGCTTGAAAAAAAATATTAAAAAATCACACATTCAAACAATCTTTGTTGACACTCGCTAGCATATTGATTTATCTTTCCGACGAGACATAATTTTTCACAACTGCTTCACTCTAGAAGTCAGAGCATCCCTGCAAACTTGAAACTTTGCTCCAAAATAGGTCACCAACGTTTTGCTATGGACACAGTCAACGGTAAAACTCCAAGAATAAAGAGCACAATTGCGGACGATATCCGCATAAATCCTGACTGTCGTAAATACCTATGAACGCCTTCGACTCAACTATCACCAGAACAGTTCACATAGTGCAGACGAAAAGCAGTAACTCACGTTTTACAGTCCGGTATAAATCCTTTCAAATGTTGGAAGCCATTGTTAAAAATACACAGCAGCAAATGAAAATTACCTGTCATCTGATTGGCTAATATTTCCCACGACACGCCCACATTATGATAACGCTTGAAATATATGCTTTAAAAAAAATTCAGTGAGAATTACTTTTAGAAGTAATTTTATACGATTATAATATACCTAAAACTCATTTACAATATTTCTTATATGTTACGAATAAGTAAAAACACTTACCCTGCCGTGAGAAATATTAACCAATCAGATGACATATTTCATTTGTGGCTGTGTATTTTAACAATGGCTTCCAACATTTGAAAGGATTTATACCGGACTGTAAAACGTGAGTTACTGCTTTTCGTCTGCACTATGTGAACTGTTCTGGTGATAGTTGAGTCGAAGGCGTTCATAGGTATTTACGACAGTCAGGATTTATGCGGATATTGTCCGCAATTGTGCTCTTTACTCTTGGGGTTTTACCGTTGACTGTGTCCATAGCAAAACGTTGG
>MJUT01039708.1:0-32441 GCA_002080005.1 Gigantidas platifrons
ACCCTACAGTGACTGTGAAATGTAGAACAGCAATAAAGGTGATGTTTCCTTTACTTTAATTTGTGTCTAATGTTAGATAGTCTCTCATGTTCATTATTGAAGACCATTCTGTGACTGTGAAATGTAGAACAGCAATAAAGGTGGTCTTTCCTTCACTTTAATTTGTGTCTAAGTGTAATGTTGGATATTCTCTTATGTTCCTTTATATCCATATCATTTCTTACTACAAGCTGTTCCTTTACTTTAACTTGTGTCCAAGTGTAATGTTAGGTAGTATCTCATGTTCACTTACATCCATATCCTTTCTTACTAAAAGCTGGTCTTTTACTTTAATTTGTGTCCAAGTGTAATGTTGGGTAGTCTCTCATGTTCATTTACATCCACACCCTTTCTTACTAATAGAAAATATTCCGTTCACTCATAACAAATGCTTAAGCAATTGGCTATTATCTGTCTTTATGAAAACAGTACGCTTTTCTTATAACACACTATGATTGTTAATAGAACTTATGTTATATTACAGTTGTGTAACTGCTACCATGTAGATACAGCACATCGACGGAATTTGTAAAATCATCAACACCACGTCTCTAAATATTGTAGATGAAATAAATAACCTTTTTAATTGCAGTTCGTGTTATGAATTACGAATTTATTAGTATTCACCACAAAACAAACTAATATGGTAAAAAAAAAAGAAACGACACAACTAAAGAAAATTCATACCCAAAAACAAAATAAAACAGACATCAAAAAGAAAATACAATATACAAATTAGAGGGAAAACACATCTAAGCATGCACACACAAAAACAAAATAAACAAATACAAAGGTCTGTGGAGGGTCAGTTATTTTTTTTAAAGATTTTATTTGATACAGATTATTGTTATTTTCCAGTAATGCCTATTGAAAGTCGTTTTTCTCGATTAATTAAATCTAAATTAATAAATTTACTACGGGTTCAATAATTACTGGGTTTTTTAAGCTAATCAAATGTTTCACTACAAGTTCCGTCTGTAATTCGGATGCCAACGATGCTACATGCAGTATTGCCGTACGCAAATCAGAGGGATAAAGTTAAGAAAAACAATCATAAGAAAAGCTTGAAGATGCCAAAGGGTGTATTCAGAAGCCGTAATTCGAAGACAAAGAGACAATACAATGACTTTGTTACAAAAGTCAGCCGATGACATCTATCACTAAACAAGGCGGAATACGGAGACGGTAGTGAACTTTGAACTTAAATATATCTGCAAATTGGTAATGGTCAAGGAATGATACAGAGGTTAAATCTCAAGTTATCTGAGGTATATTAGTGGACTCTTGTTAATATAATTTGGATAATTGATTGACAGAGCATAATCAATATACCTCAAAATGAGATTAAAGGCTTCAGCATCCATTAGTCCTTTTGTATTTAATAAGTTTTGCATAGGAGTAAAGAAAATCGTTCGACAAGGAAAGTGTCACAGTTTGTTTCCTTGACGACAGATCTAGTTGGTTAGGGTAGGGTTATGGTGTGTAATCCCACTTACAACAATATTTCAATTATATCGTGGTAGGGAGATCTAGTTGTAATTAAGATTTGAGTCAGGTGTATTTTACTGAAAATTACAAATTAGCACTTATGCATATTGTTGGTAGATGTGAATATCAATGCCAGAGTTGATGAGTTGTTTTAACCCCCCACCTCTTAGTACTTTTGCATTGAATATTAAACATGCCGATATATAGATATACATAGTAATATCTTACATTCTTATGAGGAGGAAGTTTAAACAGTAATGGTCATCAATTACATTAATATCAACAAAGCTAACAATCACCTCTCACCTTCAGTCACAGAACACACAATACAAGCTGACCAAGCTTTATTAAAACAAAAATAGGCTGAATGTCTATGAACATAAGAAATGCTTGATGATAGTGTAGTGAAATAAAATGAACACTTTACTGAAAGCGTATTTTTCCATTACGTCAATGTTGTATTTAAAAAGTTGGAAATCCCCTTTTAGAATTCTTGGGTTTTTACATAGAAGTGATCGATTAATTAGAGGATCCCGAGTAAATTTGAGAGTATATAAGGCGGTCAAAATGCCGCGATCGTTGCATTCGTTTTGTGCCATTTGTCAAGTAAAGATGGAGTGATTAGAAAGATTAAATAGGTATATTGAGCTGAACTGAGCTAAAACAAGACATCAGGGTTTAAAGAATAGCAGAAGTGACTGCACAAGTCTTTCCTGTTATTCTGATAAAACGATTGATCGTTGAGTAGCTCAAAGTGAGCCAACATTCTATTTATTGTTATAGTTGTAGTTTACTGAGCAAAATTGAGATATACAATTTTCTACCAATTTAAAATGATACGGATAATGTTCTTCCCATTTTACACAATAAATCTCGAACCCTAAGAAGTAACTTAGGTACGAACCCTTTCTGACAGTTTATTTTCTCAAGTATTTTAATTTACTTGGTCATATCAATTTTCAATAGACACCCGGCACGTTACAATAGCAAATAGATAATCAGCAGACGTAAATCAAAGACGATCAGAACATACACAGAAAAGATAAACAAAGATCTACAAAACACTACAGAGAAAAAACTAAGCAACACAAGTCCAACTACAAATCGGCGGGGAACTTTGGAAGGGTAAACAGTTATTGCTCCACTATTCACAACCGTCCTGGTGTTGAACGACACGAACATCATGTATGTATATACATATAACTACATTAACTAAAAATGATCCACAACACATTACACAGATAACTAAGATTGATCTACGAGAACCCCATACAAATAGAAGGTGAACTAAGGTTTTTCAGAAGGGTTTCTTCTCCACTATTGACACCTGTCGTATTACTGTCAGACTACATGAACATCATATAATAGTAAAATCTTGTTGGATACCAGTATTCGTAAATAAATTAACCCTTACAGAACAAAGGAGCGAAAAGACAAACTTAACATCATTTTCACTCAGAAGCCGTAGCAGACATCACATCACTGTACTAAAAACGTAAATACATGTAATTTGACGAAATAGCAACACGAATCCCACTAATACTTAGGTGTGCCGAAGGGGTAAGCAATTCCTGCTCCACTAGTGGTACCTGTCGTGTTACTGTTGATATAAATTAGGTGATAGGTCATGAACTACGATAGCTAGACTGGATCGTGTACATACCGTAAAGGTTAACTAAGTCACGATGGCGACGGTAAAACTTTCGTAGTGATGACTTCTTAAGTACAAGGAACCGTGAGTTCAGTAGCTTCCTTGCCACTAGTAACCCTCTATCAGAGACATCATGCATCCTAGTAGAAACCACATGCTCTGGAACACCGAATGCACTGATATATGTATACTCCATGTGAAGATACTGCCTGAATGGTGCTATATATAAATGGAAAGTTACCATGGAAACACTGAAATCACCTCTTTTGTAGTAAAGATTAGTTCTCCACACATTTGATGATTGGGATTCAGTTTATCATAGCTAAAACTGAAACCGGATGACACTATTTCCGATAGCTAAAACATGTGTTCAGATAATTTCGATAGACACCACAAATATCTCCATTGTTCATTAAGTACCAAATTGTACATTCAACTTAAAATGTAAACAGTTTTGGTCATATAGAATATATTTTATTAACGACAAGACAGCCGGCGTAGCAGAAGAGGCTGTTGAACACAGTATTTACAAAGAGGAGACATAAGTACAATCACTACCATGTTTGGTTTAATCTATGGGTGTAGTGTTAGAGGGTTAGGGTTATGGCTGTGGTGTTTAACGCCACTTTCAACAATATCTCAGTTATTTCGTAGCTGTCAGTTTTAGAACAGAAGTATGCAGCATCATTAACATAATATACAATATTTGGCACAATTACAAATTTTACATATACAATTTCATTATATCTTAAAATATAGCAGCGAAAACCATCTAATAAAAGTAATATATTTCTAGTAACGACAGCCATCTGTTTGGTTAAATTTTGAACAATTGATTCAAAAGATAAAAATAAAGTATAAAAAGCTGACTGGGACCGGCGGACGAGGGACGATAGAGCTGCATGATGCAAAAGCCGACAAAAGTAAAACTATATGGAATGCCATACATGTGTCAATGCAACCGTTTCGCAAGATTGGAGTAAGTAGAGTTTGAAGATGCCAAAGGGGTAATCAGAATCCATAATTCAAAGAAGGACATACAACACTATGAGGAAATGAAAAAGTACGAAAGGACAAACAACCATACCTATCAAGCTAAAAATCGAGTAACACGAACCCCACGAAAACAGGGGGTGAACTTAGGTGTTCGTAGGGATAAGCAGTTCTTGATCCACTAGTGTCATCCGTCGTGTTAATCTAGCTACAAACCAAATGATAAGTCATGAATGAGGAAAGGACCGTGAAGTGTTTACGACAAATAGAACATATCCGTGGTCATTTGTGACACAGATATTCCATACCGGTCAACCGTCATGGTAAAACTTCAACATAAGCAATAGTAACCCTTGGTTCAGTAACTTCCTTGTTAGTAGCAACCCTCTATCAAGGAAATCCTTATAGGAACCACAAGCTTTGGAATATCATATCAATTGAGAGACATATACTCCGCATGCAAGTGCTGCTGGAATGTTGCTATATATAAATGGAAAGTTCATAATAGTAAAATTGAAATCATCTCTTTTGTCGTAAAGTTTCAATCTTAAGCGAAAAATAGTGTTTGACATTATAACACTGTGACATTATAGGAGTGCTTGAGGGATTGAAACAAAATAAATTACACACTTTTATATACGTAAATTAAAATAACTGTATTTGACAACATTTTTAATAAATTTCAACATGTAAATAGAAAAGACACGTGTCGGTTTATAGTCGTTTCCTGTTTTTATAGCGGGATTATGTTTGTCGTTGATAACATTGTACTGATTGGTCAACTTACGAGATATTAATATGATACGTAATTACTTAAGTAATATCTAACTATTGTATTTATGTATTTTTGTAAGATAACATGGGATTTAAATTACTTATAATTACGGAAATTTTTGCTCTAGTTTGCATGTATAAACTAGAAGCTGTACATGGAATTGAAGAAACACCTTTTGGTCCAGGTATGTATTTCTAATGTCATGGGCCTATACCTCCCTCTGATTATCGTATTTCATAGATAAAACTCAATTGTGCTAGCATTACAATTTTATGCAAACCATACCAATCTGGGACATGTCAAAAAGCCACCACAAAGGTTCTATCTTCAGCTGAAATATGAGAAAAATAATCTGATTTTGTTTGTAATTTATTGAATAAACGTCAGAGAGAACAAAAGGGGCAATCTAGAATACAGGAAACGTTGAACATAAAATACAGAACGAAATCAAACATCATAGCAAACAACGCCACACAGAAAACTGTAAGAAGAGTTTGATAACACCAAAGGGAGGTAATCAGAATCCGTATATCGAAGAAGAACAGACAACACAATGGCCAAAAGAAAAGGTAGAAAAGGACAAACAGCGATCTACAAAACATACACATGAGTAAAACAGACCCACCAAGGAAATCAAGATGACCACCACAATTGAGTATTATATGATAGTACAGAAACAATCAGTACTTTTGTCATGGAAACTTTGGATTATACATGTATGTTGAATTATTTGAATATACAATGCACATAGTTCCCAAGCAAATTTCCACTTGAGTTCTAAAAGAAAGTAAAGATGACCACCATCATGCATACATCTAAATAAATCCATAATTACTTATAAGATTTACTCTGTATTTATGCAATCAGTAATTAATTGTCATGTTTAATAAAGCATCATACATGTTTATATGATCACGATAAAAGGAGATTACCGTCAATATACCAGTTTGGTGCCGCCACTTTTTATTAAAAAGATGTTGTACCAAGCTAGGGATCGGCTATGTATATGTGTGCCCGGGTACAGATTTTGACTCTTTGACGATTGGATCTTGGATATGTCCGACAATGTAATATTTTATTTTCATTGTATTACTGTAATATCAAGCACGAATTTCATCATGTGTTCGAAGTAAATAAATGTTAGTGAAAACCGAAGAATCAACCAAGAATGGACAATCCAGAGACACAGGCAATATTAGTTACACAAGACACAGGACGAAGACAAATAAAACAATAAGATGAGAAACACGAATCCCGCTATAGAACCGGCGGTGAACACAGGTGCTCCGAAAGGTAAGTAGTTCCTGTCTCTTACCGGCGGTGAACACAGGCACTCGCGAAAGGTAAGTAATTCCTGTCTCTTGTAAGACACCCGCCGTGTTACTCATATATCACGCTATAAGTAGATCCTTCCTCTTGTAAGACACCCGCCGTGTTACTCAGATATCACGCTATATGTAGTTCCTGTCTCTTGTAAGACATCCACCGTGTTACTCATATATCACACTATAAGTAGTTCCTGTCTCTTGTAAGACTCTCGCCGTGTTACTCATATATCACGCTATCGGTAGTTCCTGTTTCTTGTAAGATACACACCGTGTTACTCATATATCACGCTATAAGTAGGTATTGTCTCTTGTAAGATACCCGCCGTGTTACTCATATATCACGCTATGGATTGCCACCAACAACTAGTATTTATTTGTTCTGTTATTGCAGATTTCTAGCCGTTGTAAAGTATGGTAGGGGATATACTACAGTAAAATAACCTTACAAACATTTTAAGAATGTATACTTTATGTATTGGCAACCATTACAAAATGTACCATTTTCTGTTTATTTTTAAGGAAACGAAAAGGAAGGAGAATGTCCTATAGTTACTGGGCCCGGCATTTGTGCTCAATTGTGTAGTAGTGATGCGTTCTGTCCTGGAAGACAAAAGTGTTGTTCGAACGGTTGTGGTCATGTCTGTATGGAGCCGGCATGTGATATTCAGGCAGCTCCTGGTACGTATATGACTTACTTATTCTTCCGTTGTGTCTGTCTAATGAAAAGTATTACTATATAGTAAATCTTCCGGGGGGTTAATCTACTATGGGGGAAGGTTTACTCTATGACACCGGTATAATTAACATAGAGACCTAATGAGTAACCTTTTTTAATCAAGGACTAACTTTTTTAATTAATTGTCAGAGTTCATATACATCATATATTAATATACATATAGAAAAAAAAATGTTGGTTTGAAAACTGGATTCTTAAGAATTTTTTTCTGGAGATTTAGAGAAGTCGATCCCACTATAAGTAATGTTAAATAATCTTCATATAAATGTAGGTCATGTATAATAATAAAAATGAGGGGATGTCGTTGTCGTCATCGTATGGTAGTTGGATTTACAATTACATCTACAATCAGTGCCTTTCACCACTAACGGTGTGAGCTTGAATCCCTCTCAGTCGAGGTGTACTCGATACAACATTATGTAATAAAGTTAGTCTGGTTTCCTTAACCAATAAAACTGACTGCCACGATATAACTTAAATATTGTGGAAAGTGGCGTTAAACACTATACCCTCCATGGTAAAAATGAGGAACATTTAAAATAGTTATATATATATATATATATATATAGGCAGTATGCTTATCTTTGTTTGCATTTTATTTCAAATATAGTAACTTATTTTCTTTATCAATTTTCAGATCTGTGATGAGCGAAATGATAATTTTGGTCAACATATGCAGATTAATATAGATCAACATAATATACAAATTAATGAAGAAGGTTTTCATTTGCATGACTGTCTCGTCACAGGAAAAGTAAAAATGTATACTACACTTGATTTATTCAATTTAATAATCCATCATTGTAATAACAACGTTTATATACGAAACCAGTTTTCTGTAATTTTTGTTATTGTCTATTCCTGAAGGAACTGATTTCATTAAATTTTTTCTGGTGAGGTACAGTGCCAGGGCCAACGGTGAGGGTACTATACATCATACAGTTCCTGTGTTGGCAATTTACCACCATTTAATTTAGTGGTATGAACATTTCAATAAATAACAACAATTCTAAGATGAATTAGAAATTTTTAATCACATTTGTTGATTATTGATATATTTTAACCTAAATATAGAATAACTTTTACATATAATTTTATGTAGAGTATCTATTTTTGACTAGCAACATACACACTCATTCATCAAAAACATATATCAACGTTGCTTCATTCCAAATGCCCATTAAAAAATGTCGATTTGCAATACACGTGGAGTGATTTGCGTTAAGATGTATTTATCTCCTAAATTGTAAAGGCTATATATATATATATATACATGTATGTTGTGTATATATATATATATGTAGACAGGACGTTGATAGATTACACATGAGGAATATAGTTGATAATTTATTGTCTGCCGACAAAATAACATCCGACCTATGTTTTACGCAGTATTGGTTTCAACTTGTGTAATTTGTTAGTGAGTTTAATAAAAGGTGATTATAGTTTAATTATGTTGTATTCCTCNGGGGAAAATATATATATGTATATGCATATATATTGAATAAGGAGAAAATTATTTGTCCGATTCAGACGTGAATTGGAAATAATCTGAGGTCTGTTCGGCAGATGCATATTTTGTTTTTTCACATTATTTGAAAATTTGTTTGTCAGCACACCTTGCTTCAAACGTGAGAGAAAAAAAAAGAAAAAAAGAGGAAAAAAGAAAAGAAAAGAAAAGAACACGTATATTGAATCAGAAAGAAAAAAAACAAGAATTTTAATAATCTGTCTGGAAAAGACGTGAAATAATTAAGTTACAGTTTGAGAAATATTGATTGTTCGGAACCTATGTTATTGCTAAAAGACAATGAATGGATTGGGTACAAGTTAAAAGGGAAACAATTAGAAGCTTATTACCAGACGTGTATATTTGAAAATATAAGTTGTCTTAGTGAAGATGTGATATATTTTATTCAAAATGTTGAAGAACATAATAGAATTTAATGTTTTGTCTTCATACGGGTGTGAGATATTTACAAGTATTCACCGATGTATAAAAATGTATGTATTTTAGCGGAGATAATAGATAATTCTAGTGACAGGGATGTGACATATCATTGTGGGATGTTCAAATGAATAAGGATGTTGAAAATAAAATGGATATAAGTAAAAACAAAATTATTAATATGATTGTGTCTTAGGGGATATCGTGGTTTGTTAACGAAAGACATCTATCTGAGTTTGCCGGTAAAAGCTTACTGAAACTTATAATTATGTTCATGGATGAACGGAATAAAAACTGGAAAAGTTGTGTTAAAACAATTAATGTCTACAACTAAGAAGATGATGATACATATATATATATATATAAAATAAAGGTCGTTTTGGGGGCGGGAAAATGAGATACTTATATTACTAATTATGATGGAGTAAAGGTTAATATTTTCAGAGAAATAATAAGTTTAACGCAAACAATTTTGAATTTATATATAGAAATAATGGTGGATTCCGTGTAGTTAGGTAAATGTCAAAGATTGACATGATTAAGAGTTCTCCTCAATCGGGAGTAAATATGTTCCATCCGAACATGCTGTGAACTTGGTAATTAAGTTAAGATAAAACTACTTTCCCATCGGTGAGATACCTATGATAACGATGTCTTAATTAATAATTTATGTTAACAAGTCAACAAACTTTGGATTTACTGGTCACTGACAAACAACATCTGGTTTGATTTAAACTTCAAAACTTGCCATATTTGACACGGTGTATTCAAAAACAATTAATAACAGGGTGAACCTGCGAGAGTTTACGGTCAAGATAACGTGATTTATCAATATTATTGATTCTAGGTAATACACTATTCACGACTTCTGCTTTGTTTTTCATATACCTGTTTAAATGTTTTAAGTTTTATCCTCGTGGAATATTTAAACATTTTCAATGTCAGGCATCATACATACACTAATGTATTATGCTTATTCTGAAGTTAGGGTATTATGCCTTTAACACTAAAAGGGCATAAATAAAGGAGAGAGAGAGCATTTTTATCTTTAAACGATTAATTTTCAATTTTATATCATACATTTGATATCATTACGAAAGCTTAAACATGCATGAGTAGTTCTGTGTTTATAGGATCTGTCTTGAGAGATGAAACCAGAATAAGTTGTATGGAATTGGGTATAGTGCAAGTTGGTTTCATCACAATTCAAGTGCTATTTTTATGACGAAACAGTGTAATTGGTAATATTGGCCTTTAAAATTATGTTCAATTTTTTTTTCGGCTTTGAAAGTAAGAATCAGAATATTTTGTTCATTTATTAGATGAAAAATTTAGTAGAGAAGATCCAAGAGCTGGAAGTAAAACTTGAGAAAAAGGAGGATGACGAAATTTCGGGGTTTGAGAGGACAAAGAGATTTGTAAAAGAAGAAGCATCGAAAACTAAGCATGAGTTTCAAATTAAATCATGGGAAAAGGAAATAACACTTGACACAAATTCATTGTTGGTTCATGTGAGGCAAGCAACATACGTTGATTTTAAAAATAATTCATTAGATCGCGAAAAGTTAGTGGATTCTGTAGAAGTCGCGTATTCAAAAGTGGTGAATGGTGTGGAGCCTAATATTCAAAATTTGAAGTTCCTCAATCCAAACGAATTTGTTGCAGGACAAATCCATACCAGGCTCGATCAATGGAAAAGTTTAATGCATGATACTTGTCTCGCTACAACAATTTTTGATTGACTAGAACGAGGTGTAAATATTCATGATTATGTAATACAGTTTTCGGGATTTTGGGGTAATAATTACGATCATAATTTTCCACCTAAAAGGAAATTTAACAATTCAAATAAATGCAAGGAATTTTCAAAATTTATTACGAATACAATTGTAGAGAGACTGAAGAACGGTTGAATAAGGTGTCTTGGAAAAGTTGGAATGGTCGAACCACCACACATAGTAGCCCCACTTACTGTGGAACCTACAAAACCGAGATTATGCATTAACTTGATGTATTTTAACAATTGGGTCAAGGATATTCCTTTTAAACTGGATACTTTAAAAAAAACGTTCCTCGAACCGTTAGAGAAGGTGCTTATTTCACCTCAATAGATGATAAATCGGGATTCGACAATGTACGTTTATCGGAGGAATCACAAACATTTATAGTTGGTTTCCAGTGGGGCGGTTTTTATTTGGTTTATAAAACTTTGCCGTTTTGTTTCAAACTGTCTAGTTATATTTACCACACTATAAACTTACAAGCTACTTCATATACAAGGAGAACATGTTTAATACCCATGCATTTATATATAGACGATCGCTTAGTCGAGGAAGTCAGAAATCCGAATTTTGAAGCCGGTAAAAGGAGTGCATTGCTTACTATATATATATCTTTATTTCTCAAACTGACAGTGCATAGCACATATACAGAGAAGTTACAAATAAATGAGCATATTAAACTATATACAATATATACAAATACAGTAAATCGACAGATGGAATTAGCCGGGAGGACAAACTATCATTTTTGTTGTTCTTGTCCTCCCGTGACCCTAGACGACAGATGCCAGGATGCTATTAAAACTACCAATAAACTTGCAGTTTTCCGCTCTGTTTCATCAATTTATCTCATTTAAACAAACAGACTAGGTGGCGTAAATTGGCATACTTCAATTTGTGTGCCGTGTTTAATGAAATTTTATAAAACATTTACACTGAAATCAAGAAACAATGAACTCGACAAATTATGTTACAATATTGATGAAAGGTGCGGCCTAAATTAAGACCGCCCAATAATAATAAATTTATTAAGATAAAGAATCGGCGGAAGGACAGGGGAGGATTGGTGGGAAATTGATTTCTAATTAATTAAAATTTAACAATTTTTGGAAATAATTATTTGCCATTTAGCTCCTTTTCTAATAGTTACGGAAACTGCAGATTAGTATAAAACACTTCAACAGATGATGAATTAAATTTATTTCAGTAGCCAATGAACATCCCCCAATTAAATCTAGTAGAAATGACGACCCGCCCACAAAAATTTTATTTCCGAGAAATCATTTATTTTTGTTGTTCTTGTCCTCCCGTGACCCTAGACGACAGATGCAAGGATGCTATTAAAACTACCAATAAACTTGCAGTTTTCCGCTCTGTTTCATCAATTTATCTCATTTAAACAAACAGACTAGCTGGCGTAAATTGGCACACTTCAATTTGTGCGCCGTGTTTAATGAAATTTTATAAAACATTTACACTGAAATCAAGAAACAATGAACTCGACAAATTATGTTACAATATTGATGAAAGGTGCGGCCTAAATTAAGACCGCCAAAAATCTCATTTGATAAAATGAAGATTGCCGCCACCCGGAAAACTGCCGAGATTGGAATTATGAAACAAAATGACCAAATGACATAATGTAAACAATAATTAAATGCATGCAAAAACGTTTTTATAAACTAATTAATTTACAACGTGTCACTCAACGGTGTAGATTAAATGACCTGTTTGTAACCTCTGCATAACGGAGTTCTTTGGTCTAGATATACCAACAAATTCACAGCTGCTTTCTATCCAGTGTCCACGACTTATAGTCCCACTGATAGACTGTTGATCTTTACAGATATGTACATAATTGTTCTCATAATGTTAATTAAACACATCCAGTTTCAGTGATTTGTAATATGGCCTGCTATCCGAAAAGTGGACCCCGTCTTTAATATACAAAGCTAGCTCATTCCAAATATATTTATCGTGGTACCACAAAAGAACATCTTGCCTGCCACTAAATTCTTTCTCTAACAATGCATTTGTAGTACGTACCCTGTTGTTATACACAAACACTGATACATCACCCTTATGTGGTCTAGTCTTTGCTCTCCGAAAGAGCTTACAGACCACGATTCTGCGGACATGATATTGCCCCTGTAAAATATCAATTAGCCTACACAAATTCCGGACAACTAGCTCTGGGTTATTTTTTGGCTTACCTAAGTCGTTGCCTGCAACTTGCAGACAGGTCACAGTAATGCGTGGAAGGGTAGCCATTATAGCAGGTAAATCATACATGATAGAATCTATAGTTCCACCAGAACGACCCTTTAAGTGACACCTATCAGATACAAGCCCAAATTTTAAAAGGGTATTGTCACTTGCCATGTAATCTGAAAGTCTAGAAATGAGACTGTGACCTAATATCAATATTTCCTTTGAATTCACTCCTGACATTATTAAACAGAATATTAAAAATGTTTACAAATATAAAATAAGATTTATACTCACAGCCTCTCTAAATATACAGTAAACACAAAACAACTTATCCACAACAGAAACAAATATATAATCCTCAGGAAGAAATTAATTTCTAAATAATTAAAATTTAACAATTTTTGGAAATAATTATTTGCCATTTAGCTCCCTTTCTAATAGTTACGGAAACTGCAGATTAGTATAAAACACTTCAACAGATGATGAATTAAATTTATCTCAGTAGCCAATGAACATCCCCCAATTAAATCTAGTAGAAATGACGACCCACCCACAAAAATGTTATTTCCGAGAAATCATTTATATTTATATATCTAATGAATTTGCATAGTTTTTGCAGGATTAGTTTCCGTTTACTAGTCATTAAATTTTTGAATTTTATAATATTGGGACGTTCAATTAGATGTTTTGGGAGTAGTGAAGTACGCTTTTCGCTTAAATTAGTACATTCAAATATGTAATGATATTCGTCTCCAATTAGATTCTTTTGACAAAGTTCGCAATAGCGATTTTCCCTAGTAATATTACTCCATCTTCCCTTTTCTATGGGCAATTTATGATTTGTAGTTCTAAATTTACATAAAAGAAGGGAATTATGTTCATCTAAAATACTAAAATATTCTTCAAATTTAAAATCAGTTTTGAAAATTCTATGATTAAATGCTTTAGGGGAATTATGGACTGACGAATTCCAATCCTGTAAAAACTGTTCTAACAATGTTTGTTTTATACTTTGTTTTAGCCACTCGATGCTTTTGAAAGTTTGCGTTTGCCATATATTAGAAAAACCAGTTTCGTTTAATATTTTTTCCAAGAATTTTATCCATTTAATATCGAATTTTTGTTGCGAATACAAAAGGTGTGATAAACTATACATAATGCATGATATTTTGGATTGTTTTCCACAAATAATTTTTGCCCAAAAAGAAAAAATTCTAATTTTAATGTCGATTTCGACCGGATATCTACCTAATTCACCATATATCATATAATTCGGAGTAGACGTCTTGAGGTTCAGAATCATTTTACAAAATTTTAAGTGTACTTTTTCTAACACGTCATTGTTTCCAAATCCCCATATTTCGCAGCCATAAAGTAAAATTGGTTTAACTATTTTATCGAAAAGACTCAATAGACATTTTATAGACAAGTTGTGTTTTCTTCCTAATTTCAGTTCTTCATACATACAAACAACTGCTTTATCCACTAAACGTTTTTTTGCCAGATTGAAATTGCCAGTTTTGCTAAAAATAATACCGAGATAATTGAAGTTTTTGACTACTTCAATTTCGGAGCCATTATATTTAAAAGATAAATTTTGAGGTGTACGACCACTCCCAAATATCACAATTTTAGTTTTATCAATGTTAACTTTCAGCTTCCATGTTAAACAGTATTCATGAAAAGCATCGAGCTGTGCCTGTAAATCACTCTCTGATTCTGATAATATAACCGTATCATCAGCATATAGTATTATAAATAATTTCAAATAAATATTTAACTGGTTTTCGAGATCACCTGAGATTGATTCTAAGCCTGTAACATTTTTGTTTCTAGAAAAATTTCTACGTCATTTAAGAATAAGGAAAATAAAAACGGGGATACATTTTCTCCCTGTCTAACTCCATTGTCACATGCAAAATAGTCTGATTTGCACTTATTAAACACAATACATGATTTTATATTACAATACATATTAAAAATAACATCGTACATTTTCCCATTAATATTGTTTAGTAACATTTTATGCCATAAACCAGCTCGCCAAACAGTATCAAAGGCCTTCATAAAATCAACGAATGCGCAGTACATTTTCTTCTTTTTACATTTAAGAATTTCAAAAAAAGATTGTAAGGTGAACATATTATCTGAAGTGGAATATCCTTGGCGAAAGCCAGATTGGTTTTCATTTAAAACAGCAAAATATTCAGAAAATTCAGTTAATCTCTCATTCAGTATTGCAGTGAACAGTTTACCGAGGCAACTTACACTTGTAATCGGTCGATAATTTTGGGGGTCAAATTTATCGCCTTTATTTTTATAGATAGGTTTTATCATCCCAATTAACCAACTGCTAGGCATAATGCCATTATCAAATACAACATTAAATAATTTTTCATACAAATTAATAAACTGGTTCACGGTACTTTTGATATACTCGTTTATTATTTCATCATCACCGCTTGCTTTTTCATTTTTAAGTTTTCGGACACATTTGAAAATTTCGTCTTTTGTTATTGGTAAATTAATATGGCTATTAATTTGCTCTAAAGTTCCTTCATCAATATCTAGTTGACCTTCGTAAACGTTACCTTCAGAATCGGAATTTAAATCTTTGAAAAAGTCGAAAAGTTTGTCTATGCCAATATCAGGTTGATTTTTTCTTTTCCCTTTATTTAATAATTTCCAAAAATCCTTTGGGTTTTTCGAATGTAATTCATCTAGATTTTTTGTCATGTTTTGAGAATAATCTTTAATTTTTTTATTTAAAAGGTTTTTATATTTCTTTTCAGCGTTGCGTAGCTCTGAATGTAATAAGTCGGTCTTTCTAGATTTGAATCGTCTCTTTATTTTCCTATAATTTTTTCGGGCGAATTTACAGTCTAAGTCAAACCATGGTTTACTTAAAAACAGTTTTTCCTTATGATTTTTACCTGAATTTGACCCTAGGGTTTTCCTGGCAGACGTGATCAAAATATTACATAAGTCCCCTGTTAATGAATCTATTATATTTGGATTAATTCTTCCTTGTGATAGATTTTCTAATTTATCTGAAAGTTCGGTAAGTTTAGAAGATTCTATATTGTTTTGGAAATCTAATTGCTTGTTTACATCCCATTTCCTGATTCTGGCTACACAGTTGTTTTCTATACTTTCCGGATTATTTTTATCTTTGACTGAGTTGCATGAAAATGAAATAGCAAGCGGACAGTGGACGTCAGAAAAAAGACTATTAAAATATTGTACAATGAAGTTTACAAACGATTTAAAAAAAAATATGGGCTACTAATACAATAATCTACAGTACTACAATTTCTACATGTTAATCTACCAATACCTTTGTCGTCACCAATTCGACTATTTACAATAAACAACTGGTTTGCTTTTCAAAAATTAAGCAATATATTTCCATATTTATTTTTAGTTTTATCAATATTTTTACGTTTTAGTGGTATGTTAAGGTTTTCTAAAAGACCAGCATGATTTTCGATCAACTCATCTATGTTATTGTCACCATGTTCAAAATTAACATTTACATAATCATCATCTTCTCCGGTTCTTGAATTAAAATCACCAATTAAGCCAACATATTTAGAATTAGTAGAAAAAGAATGTAATTCATGTTCAATTTGATTAAAGGCTTCGTCTGAAGAATATCTGGTATATTTTGGTGGTATATATATTGTCCCGAATATAACTGGCTGTTCTAAATTGAATACTTTTCCGTCAATTTTAACCCATAATACAAACTCACATTCATTTTCTAATATCTGGACATGGTTCACTAAATTCTCTCTAAATCCTAATAGTATACCACCTGATCTCCTACGTGCTACGTTTTTCCGATGTTTAGATTTGAATACATAACCTGGTAAATCGATTGAATCGAACATATCGGTTTTTGTTTCTACAAAACAAACAAACTCGTTTGACCTAATTAGATTTTCGAATTCAGGGTATTTAAGTTTAGATTTGAAACCACAACAATTCAGAAAGAGTAATTTTATATCGTGATTATTGACCGGATTCGAGTACAAAGATGAGTTTAACGATTCAGTCCTATAAGATATATTACTTTGACACGATGATACATGTTTAGACGAGTCTAATGTATTGTTATAATGATAATATTTCGTTTTTATACAAGTTTCATAATAAAAATTATAAATGATATCAAAATTTATATTTTCTATTTCAACTACATCAAGATAATCTGATAATACATAAATTTCTTTTGAATATTTTTCTGAGTTACAAGTTACATTTTTATTTATATTGCTCTCGATACAGTTAACAACATTATAGCCACTGGTACATGTTATATTGGTGGCAGTGGGATTAGAACATATTTTTGAGATTCTATCATTAGATATTTCAGATCCATTACTGAAATCATTAATATATATACATGTATCAATAGATAAAGTACTAGTATTATTTACTAACACAACTTCATTATTGACATTATTAAATGAAAAATTAATTGATTCATCTACAACAACAGGATCATCATCTACAATCATATGAAAGTCTTGTATTTTATCAGACTTTGGGAAATGTTTATTCACAATATTTGTATGCATAAAACCATAATTTTTACATTCTTTTACAACATAGTTCGGAGAATGATTGTGAGGGTGTTCTCCCTGACTGTCCTATTCATGGCCTACAAAACCACCTTGGTTTGGTGACGATCCCTGTCGAGGTTGCTTCATTGGTCTACCAGGTGTTATGTGTGCGATATGTCCTTGTCCGCGTTGTAAGTGGGGAGGGGAGTTCCACACATTGTCAACATTAACGGGTCTGTCTTCGGGTGGTATGTATTGCTCTCCATCAATGAACAGCCGGTCGCGGACCAGCACCGCATGACGTCGTTGTTGTTTTGCCTCCCTCATTATCGGATACAGGTTTTTTCTTCTGTTGTTAATTTCAGCGGGATATTGTTCACTGATGTCGAAAGAGGATCCTTTTAATTTATATGCGTTTTGTAGCACCATTTGTAGGTCATTATGGTATATAAAGTGAGCTACAATAGGCCGTGCATTATTTGTTCCGCGTCGTCCAAATCGGTGGATGTTCCCGAATTCAATATAGTGATCAATCTCTAGTTCCTGTCTGATGAAACCTCTGAGTTTATTTTCACAATTTTCGAATTGAGATTGATATAGACCAGTGAATACAAGATTGTTTTTCATACTACGACACTACTAATTACATTGTTTGCGAGATTTTATCAAGATTAGGGTATTGTATTAATTTGGAAAAAACTGTTTTTCTCCCTTCTCAATCTGTAGTATTTTAGGTTTTTTAGTGGATTCTGTGAATAGATGTTTTAGAATTACTGAATCAAAGAAAAAAAAATCATAGCGTTACGGGAAGAATGTAGTGCTAAAAGTACTGTTTCAGTTTTAGATTTGCAAAAGTTAACAGGACGTTGTATTTCCTATTTGTTAGTGGTTCCCGCAGCCAAATTATACACACGGGAAATGAACAATGCTATATCTTGTGCAATCCGAAATCAATCAAGTGTAATAATGACAGATGATCTTAAATCTGAAATTATTTCGTGGAGATTTTTAGACTCATGGATCGGGAGGTTAGAATGGAAGTAAGAAAGGCAATTAGCGGTTAATGTTTTCACATATTCATCTTTGTTTAAATGGGGTGATATTTTAATATTGATGGGAAGGAACAGAAATTTGGTGACTTAGGGAAATGATTTTTCTTCCCATAATGGTATTGGAGGCAAAAGCCTTATTATACGTTTTAAATTCTATCCGAGAGAGCATCAGAGAATGCAGGGTGGACACACACGTGGATAACCAAGCTTTAATAGGGTCTTTGGAATGCTTAATTCAAACTTGAAAGAACTTTTCCAATTAACTTTAGACTTGGATATAATTTTGAATTTACAGTTTGTCCCTTCTAAAGAAAATCTAGCTGATGAACCATCAAGACAGTTAAATAAGTCGGATGCAACTCTACAAACCGACATTTGGCACAAAATCCAGGAACAATTTGGAGGGGACACGGGGCATACGATTGACTTAATGTCTGTTGATTCTAACACTATGACGGACTATAATGGAAATATTTTGAAACATTTTACTCCGTATCCTACCCCTTTGTTCGCAGGCGTAAATTTGTTTTCTCAAACTGTGGATAGAAGGGAGAATTGTTATGTATTTCCTCCATTTTCTGTTTTGCGGGATAACAACAACGTGGGTACCTAACCTTTTTAATCATATAGATGATGCTTTTGTGGTTGGTAATAAAGGAGAAGAAGGAATTTTAAAATATCCGACAAAGAAGGTTATCTGGATGATAAATTCGGCCTACCTGGTAATCTATGGGCAGTTCGTATAAAAGACAGACAGTCAAAAGATTTTGCTTTCGGGAAATTCTTATTTTTGAAAGACGCTTGTATTTCGTCAAACTTCAATTTGTTATGCGTCGGCGATTCTATGATTAGATTTCTTTTATCGCGTAAAAGTTTCAAAAATCCGATGGTACATGTATTCTCTATAGGTGGTGCCATTATATCTCAAGTAAAACACCACATTGAAAGATTAGCAAATTTGTACACCCCAAGGGTAATTTTATTCATGCCGGCATCAACAATTTAAGCAAAGATTATTTGTTTGAAAGTGAAATGAACAGTTGTACGCTGCTACAAAACAACTAGAGGCATTAACTGTAATGTTAAAACATATATGTTCATGGGAAAGGAATGTGACAGTAATATGTTCATTGATTGTCAAATGTAAAGATGAGTTCATTAATGCAAAATCACGAATAATGAATATCAGGACAACAAATGTATGCAAGCATAACGGATGGCTTGTGATGGACAATTCAAATATTTCATGTCACCATTTGAAGGATGTGGTACATTTAAATGGGGATGGTGAACCTGTTTTTCTGGAGAATTTTTATGACATCATTACATGCAGGTTGTTTTAATAATGTATTAGAACAAATCGATGTAGTTTCTAATTGTTGTAAACAGTCATGATAGACATTTTTGCATGTTTATTTTCTTTTTTATTGAAGGAGTTTTTCATGAAAAAAATATGGCGTCCTCATATATGGCATGTTCAAGCTGTACGGTTGCTAACAACGTAGACTTAAAATTTTGTAAAGCATGTGGATTATCGAGGTTGGATAAAGATCGCAATCAGCAAGAAAAAAAATGAAAACGAGGGAACGATTATTAAAATTAACGATCGAAAAAATAGTTCAGATGCTTTATTGTATTCTGCTAGCTATTCTAAGCAAAAGTGCAATTTAAAAAAAGAAGTGGAACATTTTCTTGTTTTATTAGATCCTCTTAAGAACTTTTCAAATGCAACTCCCGAGGATATCCGAAAGTTCTTGATTTTTTAGCCAAAAAAATGGGAAAACGCAATTACATGATGACATATGTCAGTTCCGAACGAATCATGGTCTACAAAGCTGTCATTGTCCGAGAACATTGGCGTTCAAATCAGTGGATTCTTTGTTGGGAAAAATTAGAGCGCTTTTCAGAGACGAGGGGCGTTCAGGGGAGTGGAACTCCATGCTCCTAACGGGAAATTCCACTGCCTCGCACATCTTAAAAAAAACATTTACAAGCAGTCACGCAAGAACAAGTCAATGCGAGTGTTTCAATTAAGCAAGATACACCTTTAATGTTTAGTAAATTATGACAGTTACGTAGACATTTGTCATACATGGTCTTCGCAGAAGAAGATTCATTAACCAGATTTCTTTTCGCAAGAGATTTAGTGTATTTTTCAAATATGTGTCATTCTGGGAGTAGAGGGGGTGACTTTTGATTAGTAACCGCGGATTGATGTTTTGATATCCCTGGCTCCGGGGGCATCCTTATATCACAATTAGAAGGACAAGTGGCTACTTTAGATAATCCAAAGAATTGTATTATTATTCCATTAAAAGATAATGAGAGTTGCCCTGTAAAAAACTTTCGAAAATATATCAAGGTTGCTAGGGAGTCAAATATCAACCTCAATGAAAGGTACGTTTTCCGTATTAAAGAGAGAAAATCATACACGATTGTCGATGAACAAGTCTCATCATCTGGCATGGCAGAAAGATTAAAATTATATTTGAACACTTTGAATTTGTACGAAGGAGAAACATCACACAGCAGCAGAAGGGGTTGTGCTATAACATTGCGCATGTTGGGGGTAGATGACCAGGAAATAAATAAACATGTAGGTTGGGAGTCAAAAAGAATGGTAGATCATTACGCCAGTATCGGTAATTGGTCAGCCCCGTTGGACCTGCTTCCTTTTAACAAAGGCGGCAGAAAATATAGGGCGGGGGACTTCTTCTCTTGACAAGGTATCAAATTGTTATACAAGCTTAAACAACCTCAAAAAGGTGAATTTTAAATGAAATGCATGTATTGTTCCTCAAATCGATTGTCGAATTTTATATACATTGCATTTGTGAGTATTGGATAAGTATTGTTTTTTATTGTACTGTTTTGCAGATGTATTTCTTCATTGTTTATATAGAATATACAGTAAATGTGTAGTAATGGCATACTTTGTCAAGTTTCTGTCATACATGGCCTGAATTCTGTGACAAACTCTTGGGTTTGTTGTTATCCATTTCTTACATATGAGAGGAACATGGGTGAACTTGAAATATTACACTGTTTGAAGTTCCCCATATGGTTCCTCGAATGAGTAAGATAAGCGGTCACTGCGCGTCCATCGTCACTTGTTTGGAGGTCGTATGGTAATGCATATTCGCTATTGGATCTTTACCATGGGATGGTCACGTTTATTAAGTGTGTCGAGGTCAATCTTCCTATATTTTTTTTTATTATTACTAGCAGCATTCCAGCAGCACCGGCATATGGGGTTTACATCTCTCAACTCATTCGCTATTCTAGGGCTTGTCAATACTACGAATTCCTTAAGAGAGCCCAGCTGCTGACACATAAGCCACCCCAGGAAGGGTTTTGTTGCCCAAAGCTTGATGTCATCACTACAGAAGTTCTATGTTCGATATCATGAGATGGTTGATCGTTATGGAACATCTGTCTCCAAGATGAAAACATGTTTTCCCTCTGGCAACTTAGTTCCTTCCTCTTTCACCGGATTTTACTACATTACCGGATTTTAGATGATCAACACGGCAGGTGTCTTATTAGAAACAGAAGATGTTTACTCTACCGGTGCACATGACCTCGACCATGGTTTTTATTTGGGTCAGGGTTGTTCAGACATGTATATTTTTGTTCTTGTGTCGTACTTGTGTGTTGTCTTTGTCTTTATTTGTGTTATTTGTGTTTCCAATGTTGTGATTGCCTTCGGACTATCCTAAAAATGTGATTGGTGGTTCGGTTTCTCACTTACTTGTTTATTGAGGAGGGAAAAAAAAACAAAAACAAAAACAGAAACAGAGAAACAAAAAGCAACCAATTACGAAAAAAAATACTATGGGGAGATATTCATGAGAAGTTTGGCCAATTTAATTACATGAGACCTATTGGCTGATATTTGAATTTTGTCCTCAATTGGCATGGCGCCTACCGACAATAAGTAAGTCACGGTGTAATAAGAGGCCATGCGTGGTCGGTATGTGATATACATAAGTATTTCAAATTGTCATAGGTGTATCCGGTTAAAGTAAAAAAAAACCTAAAAAAAAACAAAAAAAACAAAAACAAAAACAACAACCAAGCAGTTCAGGTTCAGGGTGCTCTTTTGTGGATCCTAAGGTATTGTTCTCTTGAATAAGAAAACACGGAGATAGTGTGTTGTGCACATACTTTGTTTGCTACCTCATACCTGACAGCCCCAGTTCACCTCCCTTTTCCTTTCATCTCGTTCAAACCTCTTTTTGTTTGTTGTTATCCATTTCTTACATATGAGAGGAACATCGGTGAACTTGAAATATTACACTATTCTAAATGATAAACACATGTACTATATAGATATCCCCAGCACTCAGTCAGTTCGCTCACAGGCAGTGGACAGCAATCATCGAGTTAATCTACAATCATTGATAGTCACACAGGCTCATATACAATCATTAATAGTCACACAGGTTTATCTTTTATTCGCCAAAATGTTATTGGAAAGGGATTTAAAATTAAATTCACAAATGATGTTAAATCTGATAATGAGATTTAATGCGAATGAACATTATGACCACTTACATAGCTTCAAGGAAAACGAGGATTTAAGAACTTTGGATGTAGACACTGTAAAACTTAGAATTGAGAAGAGTTTAGGTATCCAGATAGAGGAGCTTAAGAAAATGCTAAGCAAGGACTTGGATAGATCAGACTTTGTAAAGGTTGCCCATATCGGAATACAAATCGCAAGTGAAGATGACTTAGAGGAACAGGAACCTCCAAGGAAGAAGAATAAGAAACAATGTGGAAAACCAAATGCACCTTCGGTAAGCTTGTTATAGTTTCGTCAATACGTTGTCACCATCGCCAGTTTCCATGTCTATAGCATTGTTAAAAGTATGTAGAAATGAAGTTGTCATATGTATAGAGTAGTTGTCAGCGGCATGAGTTAGTCATATTGCGGTTTGGCATCAGGGACTGTCTGTGAATCTCTAGATTCGTAAATGCAGAGCTCCTTTTAAATTAAATAAATGAGTTACGATGGTTTTGGCTAAAATCCACAGTGGGCATGCGTATAGAACAGGAACTGTGGTGTTTAGGCCCTTTTGTTCATTTTTGAACAAATGGTCAAAATTGC
Source organism: Gigantidas platifrons (assembly GCA_002080005.1). Taxonomy (NCBI): domain Eukaryota; kingdom Metazoa; phylum Mollusca; class Bivalvia; order Mytilida; family Modiolidae; genus Gigantidas; species Gigantidas platifrons. The sequence continues at coordinate 23,684 of MJUT01039708.1, forward strand.
TAAAATAAACGGAAACTGGCGTAAACTCCATAGACTTGATGAGGGTATTTCTGTTAGAAATGTACAGTGATTGTGTGTTGTATAAACGAAAGGTCACAGTGTAGCAACTGTGGTTTTAGGCACTTTTGTTCACTTTGGACAAATGGTCAAAATTTATAAAGTTGCTGCGTAGTTGATTCAAGTCTATCAATATTGTTACAGATAAAAGTAGAGGAAAGACACAGTGGTAATTACTGTGGTTTAGGCACTTTTGTTCTAGTTGAACAAATGGTCAAAATTAATATGGTGACAAATTATTGGGTGTTTGTTTAGTAAGTTATTTGTGATGTGGATGGAAATTCAAGGTTCTGTGTACTACGCAAATAGGCATTGGTGTATAAAGAGAGTTATGAGGATAATGTCATTTCCGGCATTGATTAATTCGGACATTAAGTCATGTATGATAAATTTGGACGTATCATTCAAAACATTTAACGGCTATGGAAAATCTATATTAAATAAATAGGAGAACTTCAAGTCAAAGCATAAATTATATAAAATGGGTTAAGCAAGGATAAATTTGTGAACATTGTACATTTTTCAAGTTTTATCTGTATTTAGTACTTAGCTCCCACATATTATTAATTCTACCTCCGTTTAACCCATTTTGATAGAGAATTCCCTTTTAAATCTCGATTTGTTGAGCAGTAAATTGTGCTTTAATTAAGTTGAAGAACGATTGTCCTTAGGGAATTTTGGGCACAAGAGAAGTTGATTTATTAACAATTATTTTTTTTTGGGAGGGGGGGGGGATATTATTTATTTGTAAATGTCAACATTGTTAAGAAGTTTACGATTACGAGTTGGTTAATTACAGAATAAAGAGAAATTATGTTTATTATAGATTTCATTATATCAAATAAAATAAAAATCCTATTATTGCTTTTATTCCTTAAAAACTGTTTTATAAAATAATATATATTTTATCATTTTTCTCTTATGTTTTCTTTTTATCATTCTATGATAAAATTAAGTGAAGTTCACAATAATTTATAATTTTTCAGTCTACATGTGACGATTCGCTTAATGAGAATAAGGATAGATACCATAAATGATTGGATATCAGAATTGGAATCTCTTCTCCAAAGTACGAAATACTCAAAGCAAAAAGATAGTTTACGTGATAGTCTTGTGAATTTTCTGAACCACTTAGAACCAAAGAGGACATTAGATGACGCTTTACCATCGAATATTCGTAGGTTTTTAGTGGTCAAAGATGCGAGTGGAAAAACGCAAATTCATATAAAACCATGTGGAAATAAAGGAAAAAAGGGAAAGTTTAAATGTGGTTGTCCATGTAGACTCTCTGCTGGTTCGGTTGATAGTCTAATTGGCCAAATTCGTGCAATTTTTAGGGATCATGGCAGAGGGAGTGATTGGAACGAAGTATTAGGACTTGGCAACCCAGCCGCTGCCCCGATGATTAAACGATATTTGTCCGCTGTTAGATTAGAACAATCTTTAGCTGCGGCATCTCCAAAAAGACCAGTCCCTCTATATTTTAATAAACTTATACTTGTGTCACGGTACATTTCATATAAGTTATCGGATAAAAGATTAACAACCTTTCAGCAATACATTTTTATGCGTGACATAGTTTTCTTTAAAGTGATTGCTCTTACTGGGGATCGCGCAGGAGATCTTGGTTCAATCCTAACAGATCAAATTAAATGGTTACCAAATAATGAAGGATTCATTTTGTGTCTTGTAACCGGGAAAACTATAGATATTCGAGAACCGCGGGTAGTGTTTGTATTTCCGTCGAGTAATGTAGAAATTTGCCCATACCATCAGATGGAAAATTATGTAAATTTTTGTAAAAAACACGATATTGCATTAATAGGTGGATATTTTTCCGTCCTTTGGCTTCGTCTCAGCATGAGATTCTCGATGCACCGTTTTCATCATCAGCGGCCAATGCGAGATTAAAGTTGTATTTAAAGGATCTTGATTTGTGGGAAGGTGAAACTCCACATAGCACTATAAGTGGGTGTGCTTTAACATTAGCTTGGCTAGGAGTTAGCAATGAAATAATTAAGTCACATGTAGGCTGGAAATCAGATGACATGTTAAAATATTACATTGCTTTAAACGTTTTATGTGATAAAATAAAGTCTGCAAAGTCATTATCTAAAACGAGTGAGATCATTCCAGCTAATTTGTTTGAGAATATAGATCAAATTCAAAATCTTAGGAAAATTATTGACTGATTTGCTAATTTTATCACATTACAGAACCAAGATCTGTTGATAGAGATAGAAAACCTGAAAAAAAGGTTTGAATGTTGATGTTGTCGCCCAAGCCCTCAGGGAGGGCAAAGAGTGCGCGGCACGTTCCTCAGAGATTAACGTAGGATACCATGCAACTTAAACTTATGCACTTGGACGAAGTAGCTCGAAGAGTAAATGACAGTAATAGGGAGTTGTATTCCATGGTATTACAGAGATTCTTGTGCCATAAGAATCATGACAAAATTGGTTTTCTGGTCACCTCTTTGCTGTCTTCTCCCGCTGAAACAAAGATATTTGAAAAATTCTTAAAGGTTCACGGGAGTGACAAAGAAAAAGTTTCAGATGAAAGTCAACAAAATGCATCAAATCAGAAATCAGAGAATGACCAAATGCAGCAGTTCGTAAATATGTTGCAAGTAGCACAATCTTGTTTCCAACCTGCACGCTCGGTTCAGAGTCCTCCTTCAGTCAAAAATGTAAATGTCAGGAGGCTTACTGCTAATAGAAAGATACCTCAAAACTACTCTGGTTGTTTTAAGTGTGGAGATGTAACCCATTTTAGGGTAGATTGCCCAAGAAAATAACGGTTTTATAACATTTGTAGGATTCAGATGAACAATGTCTTTTCAAACCACGTGTATGGGAATTCTCTGACTCCTTCATACCGTATGAAGTTGTGAAGCGGTGCAGTAGTATGCAGCATGTAAATATGAATAAGGAAACTGTTAAATCTGATGATGCAGTGTTTGATCCTGAAAGAAATGTTTTAGACTTCGATCTAGATAAAGAAATGGTTCTTCCTGATCCATGTCATTTTATTGCTGGCAGTATTCATAAAAATAAAGATGTATGGGGTAAAATAATTGAGGAAAGTAACAGTGAGGTGTTAAATTGGGTTAACAATTACGTAGATATTCATGACTTCATGCAACCATTTAAAGGCACGTTTTGGGGTATATAGTATGATGATGTTTACCCACCACCCCGATATTTCAACAATGCAGCAAATTGTCAAGACCATATGGATTTTATTAATGATGAAATAATTTCTCGCTTACGATCTGGAGCTGTTACATTATTCGGTAAAGTTGGAGAAGTGCAACCGCCGCATATTGTATCGCCAATTACCATAGAACCTACCAAGCTTCGTTTGTGTAGTAACTTGATGTATCTGAACTCATTTATGAAGGATACACCTTTTAATCTGGATACTTTGGTGGATGTTCCAAAAACTGTTCGAAAGGGCTCATTTTTGACAAAGTTAGATGATAAATCTGGGTATGACAATGTATTTGTTACTGAATCATCAAGACCATTACTTGGGTTTGAGTGGGGAGGGTATTTTTTCTGCTGTAATACCCTCCCATTTGGTTGGAAAAACTCAGCTTTCGTATACCATACGTTAAATCTACAGGGAATTTCATTCCTTCGACGCAAGTTTATTTCATGTTTATTATACATTGATAACCGATTAATTGAAGAGTTTCATGGTAATCTCCCTAATGATCTAGATAACCCCATAATGAGGTCACATATTGCAGTAAGGTATGCTGTTAAACTTTTTGTCAGTTTGGGGTATGTTTTGAATATAGATAAATCTAGTTTCCTGCCAAAGCAATCATTAACATTTTTAGGCATGATTATTGATACTGTTTGTATGTCATTTTTCATCACAGAGCAAAGGAAACATACATTTGCAATGTTAAGGGAAAAGATTTTAAACTGTAATTCATGTCCGGTTTCTTTGATCCAAAAATTTACTGGTATGTGTATCTCGATGTCTTTGGCAATCCCAGGGGCAAAACTTTACACTTCAGTATGTAATAGGGCTATTTCTAAAGCTGCAAGGAATTCAATGACAATTCAAATTGATTCAAATCTGATGGAAGAAGTTAGTCATTGGAAGTTTTTAGATAATTGGAAAGAACCACTCCCTTGGATAGCAGAAATACATCATGTTTTGTCTCTTTTTTCTGATTCATCTGATTTTAAATGGGGAGTATTATTTTTTAGCAATGGGCAGTCCCAAACATTTTCAGATTACTGGAGAGACGAAATGAAGGGTTCGCACATTATGATAAAAGAAGCATTGGCCTTGAAGAACGCTATTATATCTTTAGGTGAAAAGGTACAAAAATCAAGAATTGATGCAAAAGTAGATAACAAAGCCCTAGTTTTCGCTTGGAATAATCAATATTCTAAAAATGAGGAGTTGAACAAAATTTTGAAAGACATTTTTCAATTGACATTTAAGGTGGTACCCAACACCTGACCTAAAATTTTCCTGTCGTTTAATTTTTTACATTTGTGTGTGTGTGAAACTTTATGATATTACCTATCAAATATTAAAAAATCAAAAGATTTTAACCAAGGGATTCTACACACTTCCATTTTAAATACCCCCTTAAATCGAAGGTATAGCCGTAGATGACAATAATGCTAGTTAATGCTTGATTTTCCTTTTTTGGAAGGTAAAAGAAATAATTTACTAAATAGTTAAGCTTATTTTGAAAGTGTGATACCAGTTCCAGTTAATTAACACGAAAATTATGGATATTTTTTTTAATTAGCAAACTTTTTTGATGAAAAATATAATGTATTTTACCAAGAAATGCCATAAAATACAACGGCAAATTTTTTTTTTTTAAGTAGTCATAATTATCGAAAAAATGTATAGCTTAATTTTTCTAAATAACCTCATACAATATAAAGAACAATTCTAGGTAACACTGTTTAAGTTTCAGAATTTTTCAACCAAACGAAACAGAGAACCGGCGAACTTTTTCACCCCTCCCCCTTTTTACAAAAAACACCATTGAGTGCATTTTGCTGAATAACTCTATCTTTATCTCCTTATAATGCGACTATCTTATATGAACATTAACTGATTCCATTATATTACATTTAATTTAATAATTTCCATACTTACATGTGTCATACTGTCCAATTTAGGAAATGCAGGGCAGTCATTTAGGTCAGGAAATGCCCCCCCTCTCACCCTTCCCCCAGAAACAAAAATCCTAAAAACATTTTTTTTTAGAAAACAATGATATCTAAAAATTGTATCGCTTATTTCCTTCTAAAATCCTTATGTAATTTGAAGACCAATACTAGGTAAAACTGTCTAAGTTTCAGAATTGTTCAACCGACCAAAAGGACAACCGATATACTTTGTCATCCCCCCTATTTAAAAAAACACCATTTTAAGTCTATATGAGTGCATTATAGCTGAATAACTCTATCTTTATCTCCTAATAATGCGACCATCTTATATGAATAGTAACTTATTCCATTATAATACATTTAATGAGTGCAGTTGAAAGTAATAATATAATGTACTGGAATAACAAGTGACAACCACGGTACCAAAGTAATCTCCCTTTGATTCTTAAAAATACGTTGAACAGATTTTCATTGTATTTTTCGGGGAGCTCATCTGATCTTTTTTTCCCTTTCTTCCTACATACAAGTTTGTGTTTAACTAAGCAAAAGCTATAACTACCACAGTACCATAGAACTCTGGGCTAAGCTACATGTTAGTGTAAAATGCCCGTCCTTTTTTTGGAACCTTAGTTGACAGGGTATTTGGGGGTAAAATGTACACGCTGAGATTTAAAATTATATTTTTGTATAAAAAATCTGTGAAATCAAATCTCAATTGTATTGTAGTTGATGACATGTTTTACATCTCACCAACTGTATTGGATAAATGTAATGACAAGTTACACCAGCAGCAGTACATCTCCCTTGTCATTACATATTGTACATCTATATTCTACAACGCATCTATCCATCCATTGATGACATGCATATCATTTTCATCTATTGTTATTTCTGAACCAATATCAAGCAGATTATGTGTACATGGTTCTGTAACCAGTACAGAGGTTGTGGTCATGTAATTTTGGGTCTAGAAAAAAATGTGGTTTTCCGTTCAATATTTATCGATACTTTTCTGATAAGCGAAGATCGTTGGTTTGTTGTCTTGTTTTCCATAAAGTAACCACGGCGACACCTATCTCTACCAATCGTTATAATTTTTTATACCAGATATTACCAGTAAATACTATTTATTAGAGACACTAAAAAATGTAAAACAATCATTAAGTGCCATCACTTAGTCCGAGATTCCTCTGTCGTTCGACGACTATTTACATCTTGCTGTTGTCGTTCAACGACCACAGCAAAATGTAAATAGTCGTCGAACGGCAGAGGAATCTCGGACTACTATCACTCAGCACAGCATCCGTTTTGTAAACATTGTACATCTGTATCAGCTAAACGTTTGAAATTGAAGCGAACTTTTAAAACATTTCACTGATCCCGGTAATAGAATAGAGTTACCTCCCTGTAGTGTTAGGTACCACCTTAATTTGAACATTAAACTATATGTGTCTTATGTTCATACATCTGAAATCCGGCTGACGGACCCTCTAGAAGTTTATCTAAATCAGATGCCTCAATTACTAAGAGAACTTGGTGGTACTTGCAGTATTTATTTGGCCCACATACAGTGGGTATGTTTTCCATTGATAGTAACACAATGTTAGATGAAGATGGTAAATCATTACCTCATTTTACACCTTTTCCTACACCTCTTTCATCTGGGGTGGATGCTTTTGCACAGAAATACATAGAAGATGAAAGATATTACGCATTTCCACCGTAGTAAATTTTATTTTACAAGAAAGACTTAGCTGTACTTTGGTTTTTCCAGATTTTAAACCAGTTCAACCTTGGTTTCCTGTAGTTTTAGCACATGCTAGTCAGGTTGTCCCTATTGGTTTCAAAGGGGATACTGGAGTTTTGCTTTATCCCTTCAAAAAGGGGTTTCTTTCTGATAAGAAGGGTTTGCAATGGAATCTGCTTGCTGCAAGTTTTTGCTCTGATAGAGTTCATAAAAATTTGAAAATGATATGTTACTTCACACAAATTTTTTTCCAGTTTTAATTATAGGTGATTCGATAATTAAATTTTTGAGCAATACAGATAAAAATGTACACGTTATTTCCATCAGTGGAGGTAAATTGTTAGATTGTTATTTTTCCTTGGTAGAATTTTTACAACATTCAACAAGTTTTGTTGTGATTTTCCATTGTGGAACGAATGATGTAAACAAATCTGCAAAGTCTGCATCAGTTCAACTTGAAAATGCTATGAGAGATTTAAATAACATTTTTCAGCTTGTGTCTGAGTTGCAGAAGGTTAAAAAAAAATTGCATTTATTATACCCCCGCTCCCCGAAGGGGGAGGGAAGTATACTGTTTTACCTCTGTCCATCCGTCCTTTCATCCTTCCGTCCGTCTAAGATATTTTTCGTCGCATTTTTTACAGTAACTATTGATGGCAGAAATCTGATATTTGGTCAAAAGCTTCATATAGGTATGCCATATTGTGGGTAGCGTTTTTGGACCCGTCAGATTCCTACTTCCTGTTTCCCGCCTTAGTTGGTTTTTATACATATTGAACATATAGGCACATTTTTCGTCACACTTTTCTCAGCAACTATTGATGGCAGAAATCTGATATTTGGTCACAAGCTTTATATAGGTACCCCATATCGTGGGAAACGTTTTTGGACCAATCAGATTCCTACTTCCTGTTTGACGATTTTGTTGATTTTTATACACATTGAACATATATGCACATTTTTCGTCACATTTTTCTAAGCAACTATTGATGACAGAAATCTGATATTTGGTCACAAGCTTCATATAGGTATGCCATATCGTGGGAAGCGTTTTTCGACCCATCAGATTCCTACTTCCTGTTTGCCGACTTTGTTGATTTTTATACACATTGAACATATATGCCAATTTTTCGTCGCATTTTTCTAAGCAACTATTGATGGTAGAAATCTAATATTTGGTCACAAGCTTCATATAGGTATGCCATATCGTGGGAAGCGTTTTTGGACCCATCAGATTCCTACTTCCTGTTTGCCGACTTTGTTGATTTTTATACACATTGAACATATATGCCCATTTTTCGTCGCATTTTCTCAGCAACTATTGATGGTAGAAATCTGATATTTGGTCACATGCTTTATATAGGTACCCCATATCGTGGGAAGCGTTTTATGACCTGTCAGATTCCTACTTCCTGTTTGCCGAAGAGCGGGGGTATCATAAGTGAGCATTAGCTCACAGTTCATCTTGTTTTTTCTGGTTGTGTTTGCACAAAAAATGATGTTATCAATTTGAGAATTGATAAATTGAATAATATTATAAAAGAACTCTGTAAGAAGGGTAGACATTTGTATATTGATCAATCAAATATTTCATCATCAGATTTGAGAGATGTTGTGCATTTCAATGAGTCAGGACAATTGATATTCATTAGAAATCTTAGTGGATTTGTGTAGCTGATATCTGACACCTTTTGTATTTTGGAAGAGCATGTGATTTTTAAACTAAGTTTTTTAAATTTTGTTTTCGCTTTAAATATCTTAGATTAGTGGTTATTTTCAGCTATCTTAGATTAGTAGA
>MJUT01039708.1:76101-92915 GCA_002080005.1 Gigantidas platifrons
GCTGCTGCTGTTAACAACGACCCCTTCTAACAAGTTATTGATAATTAGGGCTGCTGCTGTTAACAACGACCCCTTCTAACAAGTTATTGATCATTAGAGCTGCTGCTGTTAACAGTGGCTCCTTCTAGCAATTTATTACTCATTAGAGCTACTGCTGTTAACAACGACCCCTTCTAACAAAGTATTGCTCATTCGAGCTGCTGCTGCGAACAACGACCACATCTAACAAGTTTATACTCATTAAAGCTGCAGCTGTTAACAACGACTCCTTCTAACAAGTTATTACTCATTAGAGATGCTGCTGTTAACAACGACTCCTTCTAACAAATTATTGATCATTAGAGCTACTGCTGTTAACAACGACTCCTACTAACGAGTTATTGATCATTAGAGCTGCTGCTGTTAACAACGACTCATTCTAACAAGTTATTTCTCATTAGAGCTACGGCTGTTAACAACGACCCCTTTTAACAAGTTATTACTCATTTGAGCTACTGCTGTTAGCAACGACGCCTTCTAACAAGTTATTGCTCATTAGAGCTGCTGCTGTTAACAACGACTCCTTCTAACAAGTTAATACTCATTAGAGTTACTGCTGTTAACAACGACTCATTCTAACAAGTTATTGATTATTAGAGCTGCTGCTGTTAACAACGACTCATTCTAACAAGTTATTGATCATTAGAGCTGCTGCTGTTAACAACGACTCCTTCTAACAAGTTAATCCTTATTAGAGTTACTGCTGTTAACAACGACTCATTCTAACAATTTACTACTCATTAGAGCTACTGCTGTTAACAACGACTCCTTCTAACAAGTTATTGCTCATTAGAGCTACTGATGTTAACAACGACTCCTTCTAATAAATTAATACTCAATAGAGTTACTGCTGTTAACAACGACTCATTCTAACAATTTACTACTCATTAGAGCTACGGCTGTTAACAACGACTCCTTCTAACAAATTATTGATCATTAGAGCTACTGCTGTTAACGACTCCTTCTAACGAGTTATTGATCATTAGAGCTGCTGCTGTTAACAACGACTCATTCTATCAAGTTATTTCTCATTAGAGCTACGGCTGTTAACAACGACTCCTTCTAACAAGTTATTTCTCATTAGAGCTACGGCTGTTAACAACGACTCCTTCCAACAAGTTATACTCATTAGAGCTACTGCTGTTAACAACGACTCCTTCTAACAAGTTATTGATCATTAGAGGTACTGCTGTTAACAACGACTCCTTCTAACAAGTTATTGATCATTAGAGCTGCTGCTGTTAACAACGACTCATTCTAACAAGTTATTGCTCATTAGAGCTACTGCTGTTAACAACGACTCATTCCAACAAGTTATTGATCATTAGAGCTGCTGCTGTTAACAGTGGCTCCTTGTAATAAGTTATTTCTCATTAGAGCTACGGCTGTTAACAACGACCCCTTTTAACAAGTTATTACTCATTAGAGCTACTGCTGTTAGCAACGACGCCTTCTAACAAGCTATTGATCATTAGAGCTGCTGCTGTTAACAACGACCCCTTCTAACAAGTTATTGGTCATTAGGGCTGCTGCTGTTAACAACGACTCCTTCTAACAAGTTATTGATCATTAGGGCTGCTGCTGTTAACAACGACTCCTTCTAACAAGTTATTGATCATTAGGGCTGCTGTTAACAACGACCCCTTCTAACACGTTATTGATCATTAGGGCTGCTGCTGTTAACAACGACCCCTTCTAACAAGTTATCGATCATTAGAGCTGCTGCTGTTAACAGTGGCTCCTTCTAGCAATTTATTACTCATTAGAGCTACTGCTGTTAACAACGACCCCTTCTAACAAATTATTGCTCATTCGAGCTGCTGCTGCGAACAACGACCACATCTAACAAGTTTATACTCATTAAAGCTGCAGCTGTTAACAACGACTTCTTCTAACAAGTTATTACTACTTAGAGCTGCAGTTGTTAACAATGACTCCTTCTTACAATATATTGATCATTATAGCTGCTGCTGTTAACAACGTCTCCTTCTAACAAGTTATTACTCATTAGAGATGCTGCTGTTAACAACGACTTCTTCTAACAAGTTATTACTACTTAGAGCTGCAGTTGTTAACAATGACTCCTTCTTACAATATATTGATCATTATAGCTGCTGCTGTTAACAGTGGCTCCTTGTAATAAGTTATTTCTCATTGGCGGCTACGGCTGTTAACAACGACCCCTTTTAACAAGTTATTACTCATTTGAGCTACTGCTGTTAGCAACGACGCCTTCTAACAAGTTATTGCTCATTAGAGCTACTGCTGTTAACAACGACCCCTTTTAACAAATTATTGCTCATTCGAGCTGCTGCTGCGAACAACGACCACATCTAACAAGTGTATACTCATTAGAGCTGCAGCTGTTAACAACGACTCCTTCTAAAAAGTTATTACTCATTAGAGCTGCTGCTGTTAACAACGACTTCTTCTAACAAGTTATTACTACTTAGAGCTGCAGTTGTTAACAACGACTCCTTCTTACAATATATTGATCATTAGAGCTGCTGCTGTTAACAGTGGCTCCTTCTAATAAGTTATTTCTCATTAGGGGCTATGGCTGTTAACAACGACCCCTTTTAACAAGTTATTGATCATTAGAGCTGCTGCTGTTAACAGTGGCTCCTTCTAATAAGTTATTTCTCATTAGAGCTACTGCTGTTAACAATGGCTCCGTCATATACCCATGGATTTCCTCAAGGGTTCTTTGTAAAACAGAATAGGTAAGATCGAGAAATTTTACCCTGCCAACGTGTCAACAACGACCATTCCGAACAACCTGTTGTAATTTTCTTAAGATCGGGAAATTTTATCCTAACAACCTGTTGACCACCGGTATCTGCTGTAATTTTCTTTTGTATACCTTTATCTTGTATCGTTATTTGTTGGTGTTCATCTCACCATTATGCTGCCCTTTAGGAACAACAATAGATCTGTAACTGTTTTGTTTTCTTTTTGTTATCTATGTTCTCGTATACCCATGGGTTTCCTCAAGGTTTCTTTGTAGAACCTGATAGGTAAGATCTGCAAATTTTACCTTCCCACGGATCATAAACGACCACTCCTATTAACCTGTTGACCAGCGGTATCTGCTGGGGTTTTTTTTCTTTTACATTTATGTTGTATTATTGTTTGTTGGTGTTCGCCTCAACATTAAGCTGTTCTGTCACCAAAAGTTTGTAACTTCTCCCCAATAGTAACACCAATAGGTCTTTAACTGTTATTTCATTTACATTACTTCCGATTTGTATGTACTTCTATGTTGTCCGAGTTTCTATGTCACTTGGTCTCCCTTCAGTTCTGTACGGGTCTCTATGTTGTCCGATTTTCCATGTCACTTGGTCTCACATCCGTTCTGTATGAGTCTCTATGTTGTCCGAGTTTCTATTTCACTTGGTCTCACTTTCATTCTGTATGGGTCTCTATGTTATCCAATTTTCTATTTCACTTGGTCTCACTTCCGTTCTTCATGGATATCTGTCTTGTCCCAGTTACTGTTTCACTTGGTCTCATTTCGGTTCTGTATGTATCTATATGTTGTCCGAGTTTCTATGTCACATGGTCTCACTTCAGTTCTGGATGGGTCTCTATGTTGTCCGAGATGTCACTTTGTCTCCCTTCAGTTCTGGATGGGTCTCTATGTTGTCCGAGTTTCTATGTCACTTTGTATCACATCTGTTCTGTATGGGTCTCTTTGTTGTTCGAGTTTCTATTTCACTTGGTCTCACTTCAGATCTATATGGGTCTCTATGTTGTCCGAGTCCCTATGCCGGTTGGTTGCACTTCCGTTCTCTATGGGTCTCTGTTTCGTCCGATTTTCTATGTCACTTGATCTCACCTCCGTTCGGTATGAGTCTCTATATTGTCCGAATTTCTATGTCACTTGGTCTCACGTTCATTCTGTATGGGTCTCTATGTTATCCAATTTTCTATTTCACTTGGTCTCACTTCCTTTCTGCATGGGTATCTATCTTGTCCGAGTTTCTGTGTCACTTGGTCTCACTTACGTTCTGTATGTATCTATATATTGCCCGAGTTTCTATGTCACTTTGTCTCACTTCCGTTCTGTATGTACTTCTATGTTGTCCGAGTTTCTATGTCACTTGGTCTCCCTTAAGTTCTGTACGGGTCTCTATGTTGTTCGATTTTCTATGTCACGTGGTCTCGCCTCCGTTCGGTATGAGTCTGTTATCCAATTTTCTATTTCACGTGACCTCACTTCCGTTCTTCGTGGGTATCTATCTTGTCCGAGTTTCTGTATCACTTGGTCTCATTTCCGTTCTGTATGTATCTATATGTTGTCCGAGTTTCTATGTCACTTGGTCTCACTTCCGTTTTGTTTTGTACTTCTATGTTACCGAGTTTCTATGTCACTTTGTCTGCCTTCAGTTCTGTATTGGTCTCTATGTTGTCCGATTTTCTATGTCACTAGGTCGTACTTCCGTTCTGTATGTATCTCTATGTTGTCTGAGTTTCTATGTCACTTGGTCTCCCCTCAGTTCTGTATGGGTCTCTATGTTTTCAGATTTTCTATGTCACTAGGTCTCACTTCCGTTCTGTATGTATTTCTATGTTGTCTGGGTTTCAATAGTGGTTTTAGTTTACCTTTATGTTTGTGATTGTGCTACATCTTACGACAGATCGTTCCCTTTTCAGCAAAAATTTCTCTCGAGTTAGTTGTTATACTGTCTTCTTAACCAGTAGTAACACATATACCATGCATTCTGTCAAAAAAAAGTCAAATTAGCAAACAATTGATGCGATATGTCTTCTTTGATATTATTTTTGATCATATTCATTTGTATAAAATTGTAATAATTATTTATATGTATTTGTCTTTAACAGTTATGGATGACGTCTCTGTCAAGTTATATAAATACATGTGTGATGAAGTTGTTGGATCTGAAAAAGTAGTCAACTGTAGAAGACAATTCTTTAAGGTGTTAGATGATGTGCACAATCACCGTGATAATAATTACTGGCATATGATAAGTAGTGGTAGTAAAGCAGAAGGACTTGATCTACCAGGAAGTGATTATGATGTGATGTTTGTCTTTAAAAACATTCATGTTTATGAACGTGATGACGTCTTTTCTAATTATCATGATTTGAGAACAAAACTTAATTTAGTTTTAGACTTTGACAATGCTATGCCTGGTTTTACTCTACTCCGTATATATGATGTACGTGAATGGGCGAACAACGAAATAATTGATATAAATGAGGATGGAACATTTGTATCAAATCAGACCTGGAAACGTGTCCTGTACTGTGCTGATGATGTAATAAATGGACCATGTTTCTCTAATACATTAGGAACAATTGACGAAGCTTTCTGTTTAAAATATACTAAGTGGCCTTCTAAAGCAAGACCATGGATTGATAGACCCCGGTTCTGTGACTGGCCACCAGAAACATTGATAAATAAAATTGTTCAGGGAGGAGTTTTATTGGTACCGATCGGTAGTAAATTTGATTCACACAAGGACAACCCTTTTGAATGGAGAATGTCGTTTTCAGTACCAGAGAAAATGTTGATTTATTCTTGGACTCATTCACAAATTATTTGCTACGCCCTTCTTAAACTTTTACTAAAAGAAGTTATTAAGAAAAACGAAAATGTCGATAAACTTTTCTGCTCCTACTTTTTGAAAACTGTAATATTTTGGTTATCAGAAGAACTAGAACAAAATGTTTGGACACCTCACAATTTACTGAATTGTTTCATGTTATGTCTAAAGCGCCTTATTTATTGGATAACGTGCAGATATCTCCCTAATTACTTTATACCTCAACACAATATGATTGACAGAAGGATTCCAGGACAATCAAGAGATGAGTTGTTGTCTTTATTTCATTCTTTGTATGATATGGGTTGGGGGTGCTTCATGCTCTGTGATTCTCTTAAATATTTTTCTTATTCCGAAATAACTTTAAATTCTAGAACTTTTCCGACCATTTATACAAAATTTGAAAAAGCTATATTTCCTCTTCTGGATATATTACACAATTTTATAGTATATGACGAATACCCACTACATGTCTGTATGAGGAGATGTTGTATAAAGATCAAGAATAGAAAACTACATTTTAATACCCGTCGTTTATATTTCATTATATTTCTTTATTTAAACAACAGAATTACGGTGATATTATTTAAAAAGCTATTCAAATCAAACAAACAAAATTATTTTCAGACAAAACAAATGTTGTCACATTGTATGATTGATACAAAGACTAGTGCTTTGTCAGGGTGGGTTTTATTAGGGTTGTATTTTTATTTAAACAAGAGATATAATACAGCTATCCATGTTTTAGAGAACACAAAGTCCTTAACTTCACTCGGTCAATTTCCTGTAAGTATAGATTCCCATATCTCCATTAGGGATATGCTCAGTGAAACCAACAGAGAGTATGGGTTTTTAAATTTTTTTCAGAAAGTCAAATTAAAAACGGCAAAGGAGATAAGATTATTATCAGAAACAGAAGATCAATCTTTCATTACAGACGAATTATTACAACTCTATCCAGGTGTTAGAAACATCTTCTGTCCCCCGGGAGTATTACTGTATTATTTAATGTTTATTTCTTACCATCAATTAAATGACATATCAAGACGTCAGGATTGTCTACATGATTTAATGTTGTATATAGCAACAGAATCTCCTAAATTTAGTCCAATGTTTCAATACTTATCGTTATCGTGCCTCAGACGGGCATTTAAAATTATATCTGATACAGATGGTGTTTATAATTGTGAGATTATGTTACGTGCATTAATACCTGTTTTAAAGAAAATAAATATAGCATTTAACTAATCGTAGATTTTGAATATCAAAATAAGACCACGAGTGACCGAAGTACGCATAAGGATTTAAACGAGTGGGTGGAACTTGTTATACTGTTATACTGTTTATTATATAGACTTCCAAAATTTCTTTTATATTATTTTATTTAATTTGTATATTTCATTCCACGCGTATAAATCTACGAGCAATGATAGTGTGTAATCAATATGGCCGCACATTCAAACAAGTCAAGTGCTGTCGCTTCGATGAAAAAAATTGGAAATTTAAATGAAGGACGAGTTTCTGAATTTTATTTGAATATGGGCGGATTTGTAAAGTTGTTGTGGAAAAATTCATTGCAATTGCGACTAATGTCAGTCCGATTTATCTGAACCAGGCACGATGTGTTATTATTGTCCGAGTCGTGTGTATTTCATGTGTAACAGAATTCGAACTAACGAATGAATCAATGTCTTCAAATGAAACTTTCTGAAATCTACCCGACTGGGCTTTAGTTTGATATACATTTTCATTTGTATTGCCATTGGAATTTGGAACATTTGTTTGGACATCTAGAATATTAAATTCTGGCATTTCCACATTTTCCAAATTCAAAATCATTTTCTTCTAAAAATTTTGAGACTACAGCTGCCGTATAAGCGTCAAAATGATCAGACATTTTGTTTTGTTTTGTTTTTTNNNNATTTTAAGATTGTTCAACGCAGACGATTTTTCATTGAAAAGGGGTGGTGAAAGGAATTAGGAAACTGACAATCTACAATGCACTTTTAACATTTCCGTTGTTTGTTTATATTTAAATCTGTTGTGTTATGCCAGTGAAATGATTCGATTTAGAATAAGCAAGTGTTTGATTTTAATGTATCAATAAAATGATTCAATTAAAATAATTTATAAAAGTACTAAAACTTTTTCATTTGTTTAATTGTTTCAGTTTACAATCATGTGTGTATTCACCGTAACACAACAAGGGACGTAACCACTACACTTATAGTTGTCTAAAAGTAGTTCTGGCGGGAAAAAACTGATATTTCACATGTGAAATATCGGAATTTATTTCACGGATAATCTATCTATATAATAATGGATCAGGAATAATTGTTGATATGACCTTAAAATATAGACATGGGCATTTGTCTGCCATATTTTATAGTTGTATTGACATTATTTTATGAAACATAAAACAAGATGTAACTTTATTCATTTTTTTTAATTTTGTACTCCATGTTATGTATAAAAAAAAGTAATTTGTTCCTAAATCTAATCGACAAATTGTAGAAGCAGGCAATATCAATATCTTTAGCACACATATATATGAGCGCTCACTTTCCTGACTTGGCACAAGCATTCCTAATACAAAGTGGCGGAACTAGTTTTATGATCCCATTTAAACTTGGTAAAAAATACATTTTTGTACTTCATAATATGCATTATGGCGACATTTTAAAAGTCTGACTGCAAACATTAAGCTCAATTGTCACATATGAGTTGTGAAATATAAAATCCATATGAGGGAACGGTTACGGAATATCTGTTATCACCGGCTTGTAACTGGAGCAGCATGACGGGTGCCACTATTTGAACAGGAACTTCTTACTCTTCCGGAAAATTCGTATCAACACCTGATTTTTAGTGAGGTTCGTGTTGATCGATCTTTATTTTCGTGTAGTGTTTTGTAGATCGTTTTTTTTGTCATTTTGTCTTTGTTCATTTTGTCATTCAGAATTTGATTACCACGGTATCTTAAAACTCTTACAAATTACTGTCAAGGTGTGGAACATTTACAATGGCGCGATGAAGTCGTCTCTGTTAACATATATTCTGATATTAAGGGCCCTCCCATCTTGGACTCAATATCTTAAAAACAAAACTTTAAAAACCTGAATTCCTATCTAATGGATGGAAGGGAAATAGTGGGTAACTTTCAACAATATTTCAGCTATATCGTGGCGATAAATTTTATCGGTGGAGAAAACCGGAGTACCCGTTGAAAATAATCACTGGGTGGCTCAATGGGTTAGTTAGTTGGATTACATAACACCTCATACAAGCCTATCACCAATACTGTGTGGGTTCGCGCCCGCCTTTGTAAATTACAAAAAGGTGCATTCGACTCACAGCGCAAGTGATAAAGTTTACTAGTTGCTTCCCCATGGTGGCTGGTTATCTTCGGGTACTCCGGTTTCTTCCACCACTAAAACTGGTCGTCATGATATAGATGAAAGTGACATCAAAACATCAAAAAAGCAAGTCATTGACAAGCATTATCACATTTAGTTGTATCGAGTATCGAAATCACAACTCGCGTGGTCATAGGCACTCACTGCATAGGCACGACCACGACGGTTCACTACTAAATGACAATATATATGTATACATTTGTATAATGAACAACAATCCTCTCAATTTATCATTTCTTACTCCCACCCCCTCCCCTCCAAAGAAACGTATTCTCTAACAACTCATTTTCGAAAGTATTTGAGATATTCTTAAAATAAAGAGATATAATATAAGAAGAGTTTGAAGATACCAAATGGGTAATCATAACCCGTATATCGAGGAAGACCAGACAACACAATGGCCGAAAGACAAAGTACCGAAGGGACAAACAACGATTTACAAAACATACATATCAAACTAAAGATCGAGTAACACAAACCCTACTATATCTTTGTTAAAAATCCACCAACAATGGAAGAATTAAAAATATGAGCAGCACGAACCCCGTCAAACAACCGGAGTGAACTCAGATTCTCGTGAAGGGCAACGCAATAGATTCTGTTTCTTATATGACACCCGTCGTGTTACCCATATAATCAAGCCCTGTTTAGTCTTGTCTGTGATACAGGGAAGTAATGGCTAATATATCTATTGCTATTTGAGATATTAATATTTCGTAACAGTCAATCAGTTCGTGATGATGCCCGTAGTATTTGTTTTTTGTATGGAGGACTTGAACCCATGTGCAACGTGTATGTTTCGCGTCATCACCCGAACTCTGTCCATCACATCACGGCACTGGGCACACACTCTAGAATAACCATGACGTCTATACGCTGGAGATACTGGAATAGTGATGCTGATGAATGATTTTGTATACATCTGATGAAAATCCATCAAAATAATGAAGCTGCTAGAGCACACACATGCATAGGAAACATACACATGCTCGTTCATCTTTAATCAAAACATTAGCCGAGTGCCACAATACACAGATTACATTTAGTTATCACTTCTGTCTTCATTCAAGGTGGTGTTCGTGCTCTAACTTTATATTTTGTCGTCCAAAAGGTTTGGGATATTTTACATTTGTTCTTACCATGAAAGAAGACATGTTCAAATTTGGACATTGTTCCCTCCACGATATAACTGAAATATTGCGAAGGTTGTTGTTAAACACTAGTCCATCAATCAATCAAATTTAGATATTATTCCAATTGTTTTTCCAGAGCCGCTTAATTAATTAAAGTATGACAAATTTGTGATGTTAATCCTCCCGCATAAGTTTCTTTTAATATTTGTTTTCAATATTTTTACAAAAAAAATAAATGATCACAATACACACTTCAAGTACAATTGTTGCTATTATATATTTTACGGTTTCTGGGTTATGCCCCTGTTTTCTTTCGTAGGAAGCTGGGGCATGCTAATAATAATAAAACATTTGAAATAGTGTAACGCAGAGTAAACACGAACGTTTCAAATGACATGATTTGTTGTTATTTTTGCTAAAATTAACACTCTCCTCCCTTTTATGACATTTGTTAGGGGCCGTCGTGGTCATGATCTTATGGTAGTTGGATTTACATCTACATATGCAACCGATGTCTATCACCACTAATGTTGTGAGTTCGCACCCCGTTCATGGCGAGGTGTACTCGATACAGTGATATGTGATAAAGTTAGTCCGGTTTCCTGCACCAATAAAACTGACCATCACGATATAACATAAATATTGTTGAAAGTGGCGTTAAACACCATTCCTGACCATAATGCATGTTTGTTTATTTAATATAAGTTCATAGCTTTCGTTTTTACGTATAACTATATAATTATATCTGAAGATATATCAATAGTTCCCAAAAATAAAATCCGATGGGAAAAACTTATCAAAGGAGCACCATTAGCTAGACTCAGAAAGAGCCACATTTGTATAGGAATTGAACATAATATCTCTGTTTCGGATGCACAACCGTTCTGCATGCAAGGTTGTACATGACAAATAAGATATAACACCTACCCTTTAGGACATGACATTTTTACGTTTGTAATCATGAAATGAAAATTTAAACAGTCAACAATTCCACCAATATCAACAAAACGAACAATCATCTCTCAGCACAAACAATTGAAAATTAAATGAAAAAGACCATCACATATAACGTAGGAAATCCAACATATAACAGTCACCAAAATTAGGCGGGATTAAATTTTGTTTTCCGTACTTACTATGCTTTCACACGACGTTGAGATAATAAATATTTGCTCACAGTAATATTCTGTTTATATCTTTTTGGTATATCTGTAAAGGGAGATAACTTATAAATGAATCTCCTTGGTGACATTTGTCCTTTTATACTTTTTCTTCTGGCCATTGTGTTGTCTGTTCTTCGATATACGGATTCTTATTACCCCTTTGGTATCTTCAAACTCTTCTTCCTTCAGATACACTACATATGTTTCAGTCGTACAAGAATAATTATCAAAATAAAGTTTAATCAGATGCATAGCTTCCGAATGTACTACGATTCTTCACAGTAAATACACGTGTTAATTGTATAGGAAAGAAGAAAATAGAAAAGAAGCAGAAATTTAAACCAATAATAGAAGTCACAGTTGATCAACCACAAGAAAGGTATTCAAATTGATATTGCTATTGACATTTAGCGCCATTTTCAACAATATTTCAATTGTATAATGGCTGTCAGTTTTAATAATGAACGGAACCGATGAATCCCGAAAAACCAACAAACCTGACGCACGAAACTGATAAACTTTATCTCATAGGATTGTTTTAAATGCACAGCTTTAGTGACGATGGTCACTGACTGCACATGTAGATATAAATCCAACTAGACGTCGGTTTCCAGATATATTAACTCTCTACTTTGGAGGTGAAAATTGGCGTGCTAATCACGTGACAAATGTACAATTTAGGGCATATACTCAATTCTAAAATTAATAAATACCACTAACGTTAAGAAAAATCAAATAATAACAATCTTAGTGAGACACAGAAAAAAAGAGATGACAAACAAGATATTTGCAGTGCACCGAGTGACTGGTTGTTGCTTAGCACCAAAATGAGCAATTTGGCAGCTGTATCACGGCGAAAACAAATTACATTCGATCAGATGATGATGTTTTCAGCTTTGTAATAGACCAACACGGTTGGTTGGAATTTACAGTGGTAGCTCACTGAAGCAACAGTCCATGGGTAGACATGTCGCGACAATCGGAAATATTATCCTGAATCCAGTCTCTTACTGCTAAATGGTGTATGCTTAGAGGAGAAAACAACAAATACACATGTTATAGTCCTTGGTTTGTCGAATTCACGATCTACCACACTTGAGGCAAGCACGGTAACCATTACATCCCTGATGCACCGATGCGGACCCTATTAGTTTGGCAGTATCGGGCCAAATGTTATGAAAGGAAACAAAAAGCAAAAAATAACAATAAAAATGAAAGAAGAAAAAAAAGCAAATACAAGAAGATAGTTATGAAGAAGAGTTTGAAGATACCAAAGGGGCAATCATATTCCGTATATCGAAGAACAGACAACACAATGACCAAAAGTAAAAGTACAAAAGGACAAACAACGATCTACAAAACATGCATATAAAACTAAAGATCGAGTAATACGAACCCCGTTTCTAGCAATACAAGAGGACCGTGCAAACACAAATATTTGCTATAATGTCCAATCATGCTCCTTACATTTTAATTTAGCATCCGATTGAATATTTTTGTCTATGGTCATAAGACCGCTTGGAGTCGCAGTCAATACAATTAACGCCTTTGTCTCGATTGTTGGTTCTCTCATATGTTAACTGCAAAATCAAACTCTATAGTATGCAGAAAGTTATATGAAAAAAGCTTACCTCACCATTAAAATGGATATTTATCACCGGCTACTGAACGAACATCCTTTAACAGATTACATAATCTAAGACTTGCGTTCATTCAATCATTGTTTTACTTTTACATTCATATTACTCAGCGTATTTTCGCAATCATTTTACTAATTTAACTTCCCACTACTTGTAGTGATCAATTTCACATTAATTTTGGGTGCTGTCTATTTCGGATATAGATAATGTCTAACACTAGAAGATGTCCATGTTGTTTTTGTGTAGTCGATCTTGTAACGTATCAATCACATATGATAATTACAATAACTACAAACAGTGTAGGCTTGTATCAACTTGTATTTCCTTGTGTCTGTTTTTTTCTTCTTCTATAAATTGTTTTAAATGTATGTATGCATCTTTATTAAAGTATGAACATGTCTTATTTATGATATTAAACTCATCTTTATCAAGCCGAGAGTCCTGTGTTAGCAATGTTTCCCAGGTTCCACGGCAATCCAATTAAAATTCGATCATAACAAAAGCGGGAGCAATTAAAGATCGAATTGGACACTTTGTAGACTGAGGGCATTTATCTCAGATTGCAAAATAGTCAGTATTTCGGCACTGATATTGTTTATCAGATATATTTATTATTGAAATATAAAGTTCCCAAATAATGTTATTATTATTAAAACTAATATTCTCCTCCCTCAGGCATTGGTGGCCTTAGACAATTTTGGCTATCCTGTTTAGGCCCTTTCAGGTTTTTTGTCTCCAAAGACGTTTAAAATATATGGCTTTCCAATCTTTACACTAAATTACATATATGCGTTTTCATAGAGCAAAGTAAAATAATGTTTCAACTTTGTTATGCTTTGACAAGGGACATAACTCCTTTAGTTGAATAAAAACAACAAAGGTTTTCTTACATATATTGTCAGACACTCGCATAATATAGTAAATCAATGTATAAGCCCGAGTAATGCATATGCTTCGACAATATGTCCCAATGGTCTTGCAATAACACAGACATAAAATATATGAAAATTATTTATATATAATATACACTATTTATGTTTCAGACAACCAAAGTGTAAAGAAGCTAATTATTTAGAAGAGATAGATGATGGACCTAAAAGATATGACGTTGTCAGTAACGTGTAATTATAGAAAGGTATGACGTTGTCAGTAACATGTAATTATAGAAAGGTATGACGTTGTCAGTAACATGTAATTATAAAAAGGTATGACGTTGTCAGTAACATGTAATTATAGAAAGGTATGACGTTGTCAGTAACATGTAATTATAGAAAGGTATGACGTTGTCAGTAACATGTAATTATAGAAAGGTATGACGTTGTCAGTAACATGTAATTATAGAAAGGTATGACGTTGTCAGTAACATGTAATTATAAAAATAAAGTTTAAACCGCGATGAGCAACAATTACACCAGTATCAACAAAACGAGCAATCGCATTTCACTTCAACTCATTTAACGTAGAAAAGACCACGAAATATGACATTGAAAATCCACATCCTGGCTTGGAACAGGCACCAAGATATGGCGGGGTTAGACCGGTTAATGGGAACCAACCCCCCTCTCATGATTATTGGATGTCCAACGGTATTACATATTAAAACGATAAAAAAAAAATACACAAATTCACTTCCGCTCACAATGACTTGATAAGGTCATAGAAAAGTTAGAAGTTACCAAAGGGAGTAAATGGAAAAAAGCAGACATCAGACAAGGGATAAACAGACAATATTCGACGAAACACTGCACAAAACCCCCCGAAGATTGAGAAACAGATACGCCTGCAGAAACCGAGGAAGAGGGCGGGATGGTTCGTTCCTGCCTGTTCAATTTATATGCATCTTTAATATGTTACAAAGGTTAAAGAGTGAAAGAGTTCAAATTAATGAATATATGTCATTGCATCAATTGTAAAACTAAGACGTGTACATAGTTTAAGAGAAACACTAGTGGCACAGGTCATGTTAGAGAAACACTAGTGGCACCGGTCATGTTAGAGAAACACTAGTGGCACCGGTCATGTTAGAGAAACACTAGTGGCCCTGGTCCTGTTAGAGAAACACTAGTGGCACCGGTCATGTTAGAGAAACACTAGTGGCACCGGTTATGTTAGAGAAACACCAGTGACACCGGTCATGTTAGAGAAACACTAGTGGCACCGGTCATGTTAGAGAAACACTAGTGGCACCGGTCATGTTAGAGAAAAACTAGTGGCACTGGTCATGTTAGAGAAACACCAGTGACACCGGTCATGTTAGAGAAACACTAGTGGCACTGGTCATGTTAGAGAAACACTAGTGGCCCTGGTCATGTTAGAGAAACACCAGTAACACCGGTCATGTTAGAGAAACACTAGTGGCACTGGTCATGTTACTGTTAAACGAAAAGAACATCATCTGATGTGGAAAATCGTGTGAAATACATAAATAAATGCAAAAAGACATAAACTAAACATGAACTCTTTTAACATTAAAGCAACAACTTGTGATGTACGGATGTCGTAGCCAGGTATAATCTCACCTGGGAACCGTGGCGGTCGTCATCGTATGGTAAAAGTTATAGCTATCTATGCAATCAGTGTCTTTCACCATTGAAGTTGTGAGTTTGAGTCCCACTCATGGCGAGGTGTACTCGATACAACTTTATGTGATAATGTTTGTCAATTGCTTACGGTAGGTCGGTGGTTTTCTCCGAGTGATCCGGTTTCCTCCACCAATAAAACTGACCCCCACGATATAACTGAAATATTGTTGAAAGTGGCGGTAAGCACCATAACCCTAACCAATATAAAGTTTGTCAGTGAATTCTGCCAGGTCAGATGTTTTCTCCAGGCACTCGGGTTTTCCTCCAACAATAAAACTCACCACCACGCTATAACTGACATATTGTTGATATTGGTCTAACACCATAACCCCAACCGTGTCTGATGCAAAATAGAATAATGATTAATTTTATTTCTGTATACTAAAAAGTAGATTGACTTCCAGAAGTACCTACACAAGTACAGCTAGTATTGATGTGTTAGAAGACCGACCACAATCATCCGTGGACGAACAGTAAGTTATACAGTTATACCTGGCGTAGGAACAAATGTCGAACTGGTCAAAACGTTTAACAAACCTTTAATATGGTGTAATTAAAACTCGAGGTGAGTTGTTTTCTTACTGTTGTGTTAACTCCCCCTCCCGTTTCTAAACAAAGTGTCGCTTCGTGCTTAGTTAGACACGATGAATCAAACACAGAGCTTGTCCCCTCCCTTCCCCGAACGAAGTATCGATTCCTTTTTTAGGCGCGACAAACCAAACACAAACCATGTCCTAGGGACGGTACGTATATGAGTGGCTTTCGTTTTGATAATGCCACACTCCTTGCATGTTGGAAGTATTTTAAAAAACACCCCCGAATTGGTCGAACCAATTGTCATGTTTTTTTACATGTATGAATCTTTAGAAGATATTTAGACCCAAAACTTTCGACAGAAATGTGCGCGATCATGTATATATGTGTTATTGTACGATATTTCGGATAGGGGTATCGATTTTTCGATTGAACTTTGAAACACTTCCGACAGTGTGGTATGTTTTACTACAGTGTGGTATGCTTTATTTTTCATTGTATTACCTATATGTTACATTTTACAGATTGAGTATACACATTTAACTATTAATTAAACCTTGATTATAATCTGTATCAGACAGAGAAATGTCATAAAAACGTATACATATCGAATTAAGTGCGCATGGCGCGTTTCTGTAATAACCTTCATCAGGTACGTTTCTGTAATAACCTTCATCAGGTACGTTTCTGTAATAACCTTCATCAGGTACGTTTCTGTAATAACCTTCATCAGGTAC
>MJUT01039708.1:104807-125615 GCA_002080005.1 Gigantidas platifrons
ATTTTTTGGGCCGAGTTATATCGGGGACGACTTTTTTTTAGGGCCGAATGAGTTGGAAATATCTCCCCTATCGAAATAAGGATACGCCATTTTCTTTTAGGTAAAAACAACAACACACTTCATAAGATTGACACCAGACAAACTGTTTATCGGATGTTTCATCTTTTTTGTACAGTTAAACCACTATATTAGTAATTTACGTTTATTATAGTATTTCATACAAAAAATCTACGGGAAGCTTGACATAAGCCAATAAGTTGTTACGTTATCGAAATTTGGTAACGCCAGGATATGGATTTTTATATTAAATATCGACCATTGTGAAAGATATGTCCTTTTTCATTGTGTTCACAGTTTAACATCTTTTAAGGGCTAAATAAAATAAATATTGCATTGTTTTTTAGGTGGAACGTGAACTTTAAGATAATAAATCTACCACCAGAGGACGATATCCTACCGTTGGAGGAAATGTTAACGTTCGGCTTATAGAATTACCCCTATCACACAGTGCCGTCTTAACACATGGGCAAGCTGGGAATCCCACGAGCATAGGGGTTCCATGCTAATCTATGAATGTTGTGTACAGCATGTTTTTTAATGTTTAAACACTAATTTTGTTGGAAGTACCAATATAATAAATATATGTTCAACTTTATCGACATTTACATTTTTATTCCTGTGAGTGGTTGTGTAGGTAGGGATCCACGTGTACTGATTTGGCCGGGGGCATATAATACTGTTGAGACGGACTTGCTATCACAAAGTACGTTTTTTGTTGTTTTTTTTTATCTGCAAAAAATCGTATTTTGTCAGATGTGTAGGTATAATTATTGTGGATATTTGATAGTGTGTACAAACTAATGCTAATTTTTGATTCTGAGCGTACATGAAGACTATACCAGAAACGCGTCGTGCGCACTAAATTTGATATCTACCTTTTAATACATCTCTATTTGTTATCATTAAACATTACATTATAAATGACAATACACCCAAGAGATAGAAACTCCACAATGGAATACGTCCTCTCCAAAAACAAACTAGCTATGTGGGGCGAATCTAAATTAATATAAAGCTCGCCCCAAGGACAGAATGCAAACGAATGGCTCGTGTTTGAAGAATGCCACGATTTTTGTACATAAAAAGACATCTTGCATGATTGATTGATTGATTGATTGATTGATTGATTGATTGATTGATTGATTGATTGATTGATTATCGTCCAGCAGCAACTATTTCATGCATATTGAGAACGAGTACAAGTTCGACAATATATGAATCGTGAAATGAGGAAGCAACAGGACAACAGGAGAACAAATGTTGACTCTCGCTGAAAAAGTTAGGAGAGTTGAGTAGGGACGAAAACTAGTCTTTTGATACTGCAACTCGTTGTTTTACTTCCTTCCAAAACTTTTAAAATCATTTGGTTTTCCAACATTTCGACTTTGAACGTACCTGATGAAGGTTATTCCAGTAACGTACCTGATGAAGGTTATTCCAGAAACGTACCTGATGAAGGTTATTCCAGTAACGTACCTGATGAAGGTTATTCCAGTAACGTACCTGATGAAGGTTATTCCAGTAACGTACCTGATGAAGGTTATTTCAGAAGCGTACCTGATGAAGGTTATTCCAGTAACATATCTGATGAAGGTTATTTCAGTAACGTACCTGATGAAGGTTATTTCAGTAACGTACCTGATGAAGGTTATTCCAGTAACGTACCTGATGAAGGTTATTCCAGTAACGTCCCTGATGAAGGTTATTCCAGTAACGTACCTGATGAAGGTTATTCCAGTAACGTACCTGATGAAGGTTATTCCAGTAACGTACCTGATGAAGGTTATTCCAGTAACGTACCTGATGAAGGTTATTCCAGTAACGTACCTGAGGAAGGGTATTCCAGTAACGTACCTGAGGAAGGTTATTCCAGTAACGTACCTGATGAAGGTTATTCCAGAAACGCATCGTGCGCACTAAATTAGATATCTACGTGTTTATTCATAGTAAACTGTATTTTTTGTTATAAGTCGTCGTCAGTTGATTGTCCGTTCCAAGGCAACTACTTCTGATCAAAATCAAATATATTCATTAACCAGTTGCTGATAATTGGCAGATCAAATCATAAAAGTGACATGCACAACAAAGATTTCTTTGATATTGTATTGTAGGTAATTGATTTACATATAATTACAAAAAATATATAGTTTGCAATATACTCGTAAGATCTGAAAAATATTTTACGACAAGAGGGGAAACAACTCAGTTAAAATACAATTTAATGTAATATATCACATCAGCTTTTGTTAAGAGTATAATCAATGTTGACGATGTTTTCTCTTTCAACATTTTAGGCTATTAGAAGTTTCAGCGTGGTAGTAATCGCTTGATTGTCTTCAGAGCTAGCGAGCCAAATACATTTTCTGCAAAAAACGAGATTAAATGTTTAAATTTTGTATTATTGTATTTAAACATGGGTCTCACTTTGAAGTAAGAACATATACCTAGGTGAAAGCGCTGTTAACCTTCAACGGGGGAACCTATCCATATCCCCTTGTCTGTGACAATCTAAACTCCAGGTCATAGACCCAGCACGGTACCACTCTTAACTACATGACTTACCTGTGACAATCTAAACTCCAGGTCATAGACCCAGCACGGTACCACTCTTAATTACATGACTTACCTGTGACAATCTAAACTCCAGGTCATAGACCCAGCACGGTACCACTCTTTTAACTACATGACTTACCTGTGACAATCTAAACTCCAGGTCATAGACCCAGCACGGTACCACTCTTAACTACATGATTTACCTGTGACAATCTAAACTCCAGGTCATAGACCCAGCACGGTACCACTCTTAACTACACGACTTACATGTGACAACCTAAACTCCAGGTCATAGACCCAGCACGGTACCACTCTTTTAACTACATGACTTACCTGTGACAATCTAAACTGCAGGTCATAGACCCAGCACGGTACCACTCTTAACTACATGACTTACCTGTGACAATCTAAACTCCAGGTCATAGACCCAGCAGGGTACCACTCTTAACTACGTGACTTACCTGTGACAATCTAAACTCCAGGTCATAGGCCCAGCACGGTACCACTCTTTTAACTACATGACTTACCTCTGACAATCTAAACTCCAGGTCATATACCCAGCACGATGTCACTCTTTTAACTACACGACTTACCTTTGACAATCTAAACTCCAGGTCATAGACCCAGCACGGTACCACTCTTTTAACTACATGACTTACCTGTGACATTCTAAACTCCAGGTCATAGACCCAGTACGGTACCACTCTTTTAACTACATGACTTACCTGTGACAATCTAAACTCCAGGTCATAGACCCAACACGGTACCACTCTTTTAACTACACGACTTACCTGTGACATTCTAAACTCCAGCTCATAGACCTAGCACGGTGCCACTCTTAACTACATGACTTACCTGTGACAATCTAAACTCCAGGTCATAGACCCAGCACGGTGCCACTCTTTTAACTACACGACTTACCTATGACATTCTAAACTCCAGGTCATAGACCCAGCACGGTACCACTCTTTTAACTACATGACTTACCTGTGACATTCTAAACTCCAGGTCATAGACCAGGTACGGTACCACTCTTTTAACTACATGACTTACCCTGTGACAATCTAAACTCCAGGTCATAGACCCAGCACGGTACCACTCTTTTAACTACATGACTTACCTGTGACATTCTAAACTCCAGCTCATAGACCCAGCACAGTGCCACTCTTAACTACATGATTTACCTGTGACAATCTAAACTCCAGGTCATAGACCCAGCACGGTGCCACTCTTTTAACTACACGACTTACCTGTGACAATCTAAACTCCAGGTCATAGACCCAGCACGGTACCACTCTTTTAACCACGTGGCTTACCTGTGACAATCTAAACTCCAGGTCATAGACCCAGCACGGTACCACTCTTTTAACTACATGACTTACCCGTGACAATCTAAACTCCAGGTCATATACCCAGCACGGTGCCACTCTTTTAACTACACGACTTACCTTTGACAATCTAAACTCCAGGTCATAGACCCAGCACGGTACCACTCTTTTAACTACATGACTTACCTGTGACAATCTAAACTCCAGGTCATAGACCCAGCACAGTACCACTCTTTTAACTACATGACTTACCTGTGACAATCTAAACTCCAGGTCATAGACCCAGCACGGTACCACTCTTTTAACTACGTGACTTACCTGTGACAATCTAAACTCCAGGTCATAGACCCAGCACGGTACCACTCTTTTAACTACATGACTTACCTGTGACAATCTAAACTCCAGGTCATAGACCCAGCACGGTACCACTCTTTTAACTACACGACTTACCTGTGACAATCTAAACTCCAGGTCATAGACCCAGCACAGTACCACTCTTTTTAACTACATGACTTACCTGTGACATTCTAAACTCCAGCTCATATACCCAGCACGGTTCCACTCTTTTAACTACATGACTTACCTATGACATTCTAAACTCCAGCTCATAGACCCAGCACGGTACCACTCTTTTAAGTACATGACTTACCTATGACATTCTAAACTCCAGCTCATAGACCCAGCACGGTACCACTCTTTTAACTACACGACTTACCTGTGACATTCTAAACTCCAGCTCATAGACCCAGCACGGTGCCATTCTTAACTACATGACTTACCCGTGACAATCTAAACTCTAGGTCATATACCCAGCACGGTACCACTCTTTTAACTACATGACTTATCTGTGACAATCTAAACTCCAGGTCATAGACCCAGCACGGTACCACCCTTTCAACTACATGACTTACCTGTGACAATCTAAACTCCAGGTCATAGACCCAGCACGGTACCACTCTTTCAACTACATGACTTACCTGTGACAATCTAAACTCCAGGTCATAGACCCAGCACCGTACCACTCTTTTAACTACACGACTTATAATTGCCTGTGACAACCTAAACTCCAGGTCATAGACCCAGCACGGTACCACTCTTTTAACTACGTGACTTACCTGTGACATTCTAAATTCCAGGTCATAGACCCAGGACGGTACCACTTTTGTTTGTAAACTTGTTCCTGTCATAAATGTACGTAACATACTGCTCTCATATTATATATTTAGAGAAAAATAACAGTACGTGTACGAACTCAAATGAGATCTTTTCATTGGCTATAGTCGGCATTTTAACAGCCGATGTGCATACAGAAAATCTGTTGTAGGATTGTAGTTATGAATGAAGTTTATTTATAGCTACACTGACCTCAAATGAGATCTTTTCATTGGCCATAGTCGGCATTTTAACCTGTTGTACGATGGGAAAATCGTAGTTATGAATGAAGTTTATTTATAGCTACACAAAAAATCAATAAACACACAGATCAACTTATATTGGTTAACGAATTGGGTTTAGCACACAAAACAATACAATTTTATGCAATCAAGTTCGTACAAAAATATTATCAGCCTTAAAATGGGAGACATTGACATTTAAAAAGCAGCGAATCAATTGTACGGTGACAGCTTAAGGTAGTGAATCAATTCTACGGTTCCAGCTTCGCTGTCACCGTACAATTGATTCGCTACCTTTTAAATGTCAATGTCTTCCATTTTAAGGCTGATAATATATAATGTACACAACATAAAAATCGTTGCCAAAATAATGTTAGACAACAAACACAGCTGTCGAAGTAGATTTCTGAATTGCATAACTCTTGGACTGGGTTGCACAAACTTCAAATTGAGTTTTGATTCGATTTGTATTTTTCAAGTTATGCAACATTTTCTTTAATCTGAATCCCGCATTACAACCTTATCGCGCATTACAAACTTTCTTTTTATAATAACAAATTAATCCTTTTCGACAACTTACTCCTTTCTACGGTCGTTGTATCAATGCACAAAAATATTGCCGATCCCCGAAACTGGACTTCCGCGATAACAATAGATATATATACAGTACTACTCTGACCGTGGTATTTTGTTATAATATGAATGTTCCTGTGGCGGTCTTTCACAACATGCATGATTGTGTCCCGATCAGAAATTCAAGATGGCCATCACAACAGAAGAATTAGATACAGGAGTCCCTATGTGATAAGGAAGCAAAAGCTTTTTACTTAAAAGACAGATTGAAATTGAATGAATGATCATTTGATGGCCCCTTACAATGTTGGCATTTTTATGCGGATCAAGGATCAAGGATGACTACCATCATAAAAGTGTCCTGTCATTTCTGTGAAATCACCGAGCCATTGAAAAAATAAACTTTATGTTAATTTAAATTAAGGAATAGCCATAAGTGCACATTACGAACTGTAAGCTTGTTTTAGTGAACACCAAGTTTTGTCATGTGAAAATTATGCGAATATAATGGTTTTGCAAAACGTTGGTAATGCAACATTTTTAATACTTGTTTTTTGTTTTTTCTTATCCAGGATTTAAAACATGAGAGATGTAGATAAAGGCCATGCTTGGTTATGTTTCGTTGGCGTTCTAGGAACACAGTTTATGAATGGAGCGATAAGCTATGGATCTGGAGTTATTCATGTAGCACTTCTAGACTATTTTAAAGAAGATGTAGCTAAAACGGCGTTCGTTGGTTCATTATTTGCCAACATACTTTGTCTCCTGGGTATGTATGAAAAAACAAATATCATTATCCACAGAAGATCATCAATAACAAGAAAATATAGATAATAGTTGAGGTAAACCTGAACAATTTCTGTTTTTATTCTATATCTAGTTGCGGTTTCATTTCGTTTTCCTTCTTACAACAATTTCGATTCATTTTCACAATTTTCAAGGCACTTGGCCAAAATCTTGGAAGCATGTTTTGGTTGATATATCCGTGTCAAATAAAAAAAAACATTGTTTGGGCAGTAATAATAAATAATAGGGAAGTGCTTAAAAGTAAAAGTTTCTCAAGAAAAGTTTGAAGATACCAATGATGTTTGATTACAGTCTTTGGTCACAGTCATCTGCACACGGATGACCGTAAATAGGAAAGTTGTATAACATTGTCTTTGGTTCGTGTTGTGTTTATAAGAGACAATTAAATAGATAAGAAACGTTACCGTTCATAATCAATAGTATGGAATATTTACTAGAATGTTTGTCCATGGTAGCTCTTCTTAATTATATATTGTACATAGGTCAATCAGGATAGCTCATCAACACCCTTAGTAAATAATGGATGATGGTCCTATATAACTTTATTCTCATAAAGCCACTGCATAACACTGATACCTCAAGGTAACACACGGCTCTTCTGTCCAATTAGCGCTTATACTTGCTATTTTACCAATCGTGGTGAATAAGTGTAATGACCCTATGGTCATTACTTTGCTTTATACTGTTTATTAATTTTTGCTTCCAAAAACTGTTATGATTATAATGAAGCTGATTGTAATTGTTGTTATTGTTTACAAAGGTACATATTTTAACAAACTGGGTTAAACATTGATTACATGTTTTGTAAAAGTAACCAAAAGTTACAGTAGTTTGCCTAAATTAGGTAAATGATATTATATCATTGTCATTTTTCTAAAAGAAAACAGTTATAAATTGTTTTCGAACTGTGTTTACAGTAAGTTCGTACATTTCAACTTAGAAATGTTCTCCGATGATCCACTTCCTAATCATTATAGTAAAACTACAGGTCACGTGACCGTTGAATTTTTTTTTTTAAGAAAAGTGTTTTAGTTTCAAACATTATTATTAAGATTCTTGAAACATTCAGATTTTGAATCCAAATCTTAATTTTAATAAAACAGGCATATTTTCTCAGAGTAAATCCAGCGTTCATAGACCTATTTTCGTATGTGTGATAAGTTTCTACTGCCGCGCTGTTTGGCAAGCTGTTTGGCATCGATTGTGTCAATTTAAACTAAAGTCAGGCCCTATAATTATTATCCCCGCTTCCAAAAACATTTGTTTAATAAAGGAATCATGTTTTAAGAAAATGACAAGTTCCTACTTACGGGGTTAGATCCAAAAATTCTATCCGATATACGAGCACCTCTCACGGATCTTCCATTGTGTTATTGAGTTTTGATTTTCCCATTAGAAGGTTGCTCTATGTTCGGTAATTTTGTTATTACCCTTATTGGGCAAATGGGGGATTGTCATTGGCTAATGTGGCTGAGGGAAAAACTATAAAAAGGGCAGCAATTCCGATAATGGAGACTAATTCGCCTCTCTCCGAAGTATACTGCCAGAATAACGGACGAGCGGCAAATAGAAATAAAAGAACATATTTTGTGTAAACTCAAAGAATATTAGAAAGAACAGATATATACAGTATATATAACAGAACAGAAATTTACAAAGTAAGAAAAGAATTTTTTTTTTTTTATATGAGTACAGATATAGAGCAGACGTCAAAAGTTCCATTTTTTTAGAGAGGCAATTATCCCCCACCACAACGACAAATTTAACCGTGGGTTATTTTCCCCTCCCTTTTTTGTTTTAAAAATTAAACAAAATATGAGTGGCCATTATTAAGTAGTGCTATTGGAATAAATACAAAAATTGTATTTACATTTTATTTGTAGTATTGTGAATCATTGTACTATTTTATTCCATTTTGAGATTAATTCCCTATAATATAATATGATGAATATATAAAATATTCTGACCCAGAATTTACTTTGTTTATTTGTGTAAACCGGATCAGTGGGGAAATATATCCTAGTTTTTTTTGTGCAATTGTTGGAGTTACAGTGTTTGACTCTTTCGAGCGTCACTGTGCCACCTTTGTGCAAATTTAGTAATCATACCGCCGTGGAATAGGGAGGGGTGGTTTCTACATAAGAAACATTAGGAAAATTGCACACTTCGTCTTGTTGCGAGTTTCTCTGGATTGTCAATTTTTGATTTCCCCCTTCGGTATTCTCTTACGTTTATTTTCATATTCTCTTTTTAAAGTCTAATATATAACCCAATAGGAAAAATGTTTTTAATTATTCTCTGAAATCACTGAAACACTGTGTTGTAATTTTCTTGTTGATATTTTCAGGACCACTGGCTAGTATTGCAATCAACCTGTCCAGTTGTAGAGTTTCCATTTTATTAGGAAGTTCATTAATAACCATTGGCATGGCTTCCTGCTTTTTTGCAAAAAGTATTAATGTCATCTTGGTTACATACGGAACGATAGCAGGTAAATCATCCAATTTAATAATATTGTATTGTGAAAGTAAACAAGTTTCTGAAAAGATCAGAAAAAGGGAAATGTATATAATATATAGAGGATATACTTTATAGTTGATGTAGCAAATAGTCAAACATGCCCATGCGGTCAACTCTATTAAGCAGTCAACTGTATTAAAAGCTCACATTTTTTTTTGTCCTGTTATAGAAAATTTCATATCAATTGAAGCTCTTTTAAGAGGTCATATGTCTTAAAAAAAAGACCATTTGTTCTTTGTCCCAAAGGTCACTTCTTGATACAGGCTTGTAATATGTGAAGAATTTCTACCCAATGCTGGATAACACTTCAAAGGACTTCTTTCCATTCAGAGACGTAGATGTAAAGAATTTAGCTTTTCTTCCATACATGCATTCAAATCACATATAGATGCATTCAAATCATTCTTAATTGCCCCTTTGGTTTTCTCTAACGATTATTTGAAAAGCAACTTGATTTCTATGGCTGTGATATGTATCCATGTTCTCACTAGAATATGGACATGTGTAAGACAAATATCACGACATGGTCACAGAATAATTATATGTCTATAAGTTTATCACTGTAGTATTGTCAGTCTATGGTTACATTCTTAACTGAACCAAATTTAACGAGATTGTCGTGTTTCTAAGAAATGAACATTTTAATTTCAGCGAACTTTTGTTCATCTTTTGTCAATTAGATTGATGATTGATTATCGGTTAGAAGTAATACTTTATCGGTAAGAAGCAATACAGGTAAGGTGTGTCTACTGACTTGGAATGTTTCGGTGTTCTGTTCATATTCCTGAGTAGAACTATATACTAAAGGTCGTTGGCAACGTATTCTACCTATCACTTTAAATGATTAACTACTTTATTTTCTAGAACTTCAAACCATATATTATATTAATATTCATTTTTATGCTAGATTGTGGCCTTTTTGAGTGGAAGTGAATCTGTGTAGGTTTTCTTATTGTTTTCTTTTGTCGTTGAAGATTCAATTGTCAAAATGGGGAAGGTTTTAGACCGCCATAATGTGATGGCTGTCTCAAACCAGGTACTGCAAATGAATCCATTACAAGCAATTATTTTTATAGTATAAAACATGTTTTAATTAACTCGATATTTCTGATATCTGACACATATGCTATACAGTCGCATATTTAAATTATTTATTTTCAGCAAAAAATTAAATTTGATGGAAAGAAATATTGTTGCGTTTCATTTAGTTTCTAATATTATTTTATTCTTTTTATTTAATTTTTCATTGTTAAAACTACTTTTTAGATTTATAGGAATAATTCTGTAATTCTTACAGTTTTATAATTTATGTAATTTTAATATATTTAGTTAAAATATAACCCTATGATGGCGTTAAACAACAAATAATAAATCAATATAATAAAAACCTAAACTATCTAATTTATCGGGTACAATGTGAAAAAAAATGATGCCAAAATTGAAAGATTTTTCTACGGAATTTAGTTTCAGCATTTCTTGTTTCTGTTGTCGAGTTTTTGTACTATAATGTAGGGCTATAATGAAATGTGTGGATCGATTTTCTAATTTGTCAATTCTGTAAAAATATCTGCCTAATTGCAGCTGTTGTGTCATATAAATAAATGCATAATGAATAAAATCGTGGATGAAAAGGAACGTTAGAGTGGGATCAATATGTAATTATGGTTGATATAAGGCCTAAATGTATCTGGTAATAATCACGTGTTTTGTTACGAATACTAAGACAATAGAACAGATGTGAAAGATTCGATCACATTTAAGGGGTCGTCATGGTCGTAATCGAATCATAGTTAGTTTAACAACTACCTGTGCAATCAGTGCCTATCACCACTAAAATTGTGAGTTCGAATCCAGCTCATGGCGAGGTGTACACGATACAACATTATTTGTTATAAAGTTTGTCAATGACTTGCGACAGGTCGGTGGTTTTTAAAGTCATTGGGTTTTTTTCCTCGAAAATTTGCTTAATGGAAGGGGCAACTGTCTCAGTGGTATATTATGTTATTGGGGGAGGATGTGAATACTTGACTACAGGCTTGTGATAATGTAATTATTCTTCTTTTTTCCAGTGGGTAATTTAAAACGGTCACTCACCGTCTGGTTAGTTGGTGAGGTGGAGTAGTTTTCAAACACCACCGCATACAATAGATTGAACAATTTTGTAACTCCAAGCACAATATGTGGTTAAAATTTATAATCTTTACAGAAACTTATAGACACATATTTGATGTTATCCTGAAAGATTTGTCATAGTACAATTGTTCAGTCGTTTGTTCAAGTCGGTGTTTTGAAATTGTCCCTCTCCTTTTAAGTGGTTGGTAAAGGCGATTAGTATTCCAACATCTTCGTGAACAATACATTTAACAGTGGATGCTTGAAAAGAACAATCTGCAAAGCACAATATGACGTCATACTATTATTTAAATTCTAGAATTAAAAAAAAAACACAAGTTCTAAGGCAACACGCAAACTCGCCAGTTAAATATTATGTCAGTAAGATACATCAAAATTACTCAACTTCAAAATGTAGAGTTTTATTAGATATCTCCCTTCTGGGATGTCAAAATACCTATAAAAACAAGGACATGTTTGTATCAAATCGAACATTGTTGGCAAGCCTAAATCGTTCAAGTGTAAAATAAAGGTAATAACAAAATTACCGAACACCGCGCAATCTTCCAAAGGGAATGTCAGAACTCATAAATCAACAAACAGACAAAATCAGTCAACAACCGGAAAACTAGGAAAACCGCAATGGCTCTGACTTGGTAAAAGTCATTGGTAGCAGAAGACTACATTGTCGTCTATTCACTAGTACAATACTTTGTGTAAATCCCCATTCAGTTTTTCAATCGCGATTCTACTTCTACAAAGCGAGGTGTACTCTATACAACATTATGTGATAAAATTATCAGTGACCTGCATCAGGTCAATATTTTTTTCCTCCAACAATAAACTGACCGCCACGTTATAACAGAAATATTTTTGAAAAAGTGGCGTTAAACACTTAAACACTTCTACAAGTTGAAGATTATGACAGAGGATACACATGATAATTGAAAAGGATAAAAATATTTTCGCTAGTATGATAATGGTTGAAGGACCATTCCAAATGCAGAAATAATGAAAATACGGTGTTCAGTTTATTTGTTGTGATATGATACATGGAAAAATATCAATAGCATGTTCAATGATATCTGTATGTTAAGATGCGAGTATCAAGACACAGATGAAAACAATATGGCTGATGACATTGCAGCGCATGGTACCATTTAAATAATACATAAAGTAAACATTATGTACAGAAATCAATTATTGATGGTGATACACGTCAACCTCCTTTACAGATATCGTTAATATAGACAACATCCGTTTACACTTGAATTAAGATGAAAAATAAACAAAAATTTATGTACTGCAAACCACATATAATATAATATATTCCTTTTTTGTGCCGGGCCTTCAACTATCACTTAATAGAAAAGACGTCGAAATAGTATATCAATATTTGATATTAGAGCACAAATACAATATTGGACCATTCTCTGGTGATGTTTTGTCTTCTTTCTTCCAGGAATGGGCTTTGGGTTCACAGTAACGACATCTGTGGTTGTTCTGGGATATGCTTTCGAGAAATACAGAGGTATTACTGTAGGAGTGAGCGTAGCAGCTTCCGGTGCTGGAATGTTTGTTTGTGGCCCTCTGCATCAATACCTAATTGATAATTATTCCATATTTGGAGCCTTTCTGCTTCTTGGAGGAATTTCAAGTCATTTATTTGTTTTTGGAGCTTTAATGAAACCATCTGGATTAGAAGTGTGGCATAAACAATTTTTAAAAAAGAAAAACGGAAATACAGGACGTAACGTGCTAAAACGATTCTTTCATTTTGAAATTTTCAAAAACGTTTCATTCTGGTTTATTCTTATTGGTGCAATATTTGCGGGGCTTCCATACAGTTTAATACTCATTCATTTACCAAATTATTCAGTTACTCTAGGTTATACTCACGACCAAGCGGCTTTTCTTCTGGCTTTGATTGGTCTTGGTAGTACTATAAATAGACTTCTAGTCGGAGTCAGCAGTGGAGATGGTGGTATAGACGTCTTACTGTTATATTTCGGAAGCATTGCCCTATCAGGTGTATGTACTGTTGTCTTTCCGTTGTTTTCAACTTCATATCAAGGACAGTGTATTTATGCCTTTACATTCGGGCTATATAGTGGTGCATTTATAGCTTTAACCAATCCCATGTGTCTTGAGCTGGTTGGATTGGATCAACTTCCAACTGGTGTTGGACTGTACTTTTGCTTCGTTGGAATTGGAGGATTAATCGGCCCTCCGATTGCAGGTAAATTATTGTAATCAAAACAAGAAAATATTGAGGATATCAAATAAGGGTAATAACAAAATTACCCAACACAGAGCAATCTTCTAAAGGGAAAGTAAAAACTCATAAATCAATAAACAGACAAAATCAGTCAACAACCGGGAAACTGGGAAACCGCAATGGCCCTGACTTGGTACAGGCATTTCTAAGGAAATGGTGGATTGAATCAGATTTTACGGCGCCAACCTCTCTCGCTTCCATTACGGTTCAAAGGTTCCGGTTGTCACTATAACAGCATTTATAACAATACTGGAACAAAATAGGTAAACTAGTAGTCAAACAGTACTAAATTCAGTTAGGAGGGTATCTAATATATCTCGTGAACCATCACCATCAATAACTATGAGTCCTTTGAAGTATTTTAATTACTACCGTAAATGTCAAAAACATTTTTACGTCACACATTCACAGAAAATATTTTTGACATTGTAACCACGTATACCAAATCCTTATCTTTGTACATTTTCACTATATGAAATGTGAAAATGTATCTTTTACCATTGCAAAGACAGAATATATTCCGACAAGATCTTGATATCGGAATATAAACTTTTTAAGAAAAATCGAATAAGGCGAATCTGTTTATAGCCCTGGTCCAGTAGCCTGTTTTTCAGACAAAGATGACGCTTCAAGAAATCAGAATAATTGCTACTGGCTCTTGCATAACGAATAATCAGAAGCCGTTTAATCGAATAATAGACAATACATAGTCCAAAAGAAAAGAGCAAAAAGACCAACAATGATCTACAAAACACTGCACAGAAGACGAAAGTTTCAGCAAAATAAACCCCATTAAAAACCGGGAGTAAACACGGGTTGGCACAGGTAGTGTTACTATTTCGACCAATAATAAACTAATACGGGTATTATGAAATAAATGTACAGAGAAAGAATATTTATCCTGCAATGACAACATTTACCGACCAATATAGCCTGCCCAATATTTTTTTTGATATTGGTCAGTTATAAATAGAATAAAATTTGATATTGGCAAACTCATCGGGGCACATCGGGGGATAATGTTTTCAAATACAGACACACAATTATTTCAAATACTTTTATCATCGTCCAGTAAACGTTTATTTACGATTTAAAAATTACAGGATAAATACAATACATGTGCACTGTCGAAGCATATAGGTAAATATGTGTATTCGGCGCGAAAAGCGGGAAAAGGCTCGGCTAAGCCTCGCCTTTTCCCCCGTTTCTAAGCCTCATACACATATTACCTATATGCTTCGACAGTGCACAAGTATTGTATATTTATAATCTCAAAAGATCATTGAAATTATGACAATATACAGAGATTAAAGCACTGTCAGTACTCTGTCTACTAGATAAGAAGGTAGAATGTCGTGGTCTGTTAAAATTTCACAACTCGTTCCAAATCAATTAGTCAAAGTAGTTAATTGCATTGGGGAAGATGAAAATAAACTGTCGTACAAATGGTGAATTTAATTCGTGACAACATCAAAATATATACTCAAAATAATTGTTACTAATTCAGGAATCAAATTATCTATATGTGTGAAAACGAATGCCTGCCTAAACGATTTGACCGATTTTGTCATATTAAAATCGTTGTGAATCGAATCAGAGTTACTGCATATCGAACCACAATGAAAATGCTGATTATTACAGGAAAAAAAAAACAAACAAACGAAATATTTAACTATAAAACCTACCGAACTTGTTTTAGCTCCAGTCTGGCGTGGTGGAAAAATGATCGTTTGTTTTAATCTCACAAGAAAGTTTCTTTGTTTCAGGTCTAATTGTTGACAATGGGGGAACATATGAAAAAAGTTTTTATTTATCAGGTAAACATTTATTTTCAATCAATTAACAAAGTTTGTATCAGTATTTCAATATATTTCTTGACTGTGTGATATGTTATATATTTGATTAACGACGGAGCACCAATGACTCGAAACTGAATGTGTCAATTACAAAATGTGGGATTCCTGATCATAGTAAATGAGTTAATATGATACCAAGGAAAGTACTTGAGCGTGATACGAGAAATTGTTGTCTTACATAGTAAATTGTTCTTTTTATCTCCTCTATATAAACATTCAGTCTCGGCTTTGTGTATGTCTGGAGCCTTCATTGTATGACCTATATAAACTTTTTATGATACAAAGGAATGCACTTTAGCGTGATACGCGAAATTGTTGTCTTGTATAGTAAATTACTATTTTTATCTCGCTTAAATAAACGTTCTTGTTGGCTTTGTGTATGTCTGAATCCTTTATTTTTCAATCTTTTATGAATTCATATGACCTATATAAGGTTAAGTGACACACTTGTTTAGTTGTGCCTTGTCTAACTTCTGTAATACAACATCTACTACTATCCACGGGATACAGGAAAACTTCCGAAATGATATTTTGGAGGAATTACAATAAAGATACAAAACCAAAATTATTTGACCCTCTAAAACTGATATGGATATCGCCTTTTCTACCATCGAAACGTTATCCAAACTTCATATTTGCACAATACAAAATTACAAATAAAATAGTTGTTGTAAATTTCTAATAAATATAAATCTTTGTTCCAGGTGCTTGTTTCTTGGTGTCGGCAATGCTTATATTATTGTCGGCAATAAACAGACCACACGTACCAACTAATCTTACTACCAATGGTGATATAGCTTACAGCGTTGACAGTAATACTCTACCTGTGGCATCATCTCTATTTAAAGGTTCTGGATTTCTTAAAGGTTCAGGGTTCTTAAGAGGTTCTGGATTCATGACAGCGCCAGAAATATTCACAGGCTCTGGAACACTACGAGGGTCCGGATTCCTCACGCATCGCCAAACTGATTCTACACACAAATTAAATGGACATGAAATTGTAGAAATAGTTCCTTTGAGAATAGAAACAAAGGACATCAGTTGATAACGTAGTTTTATACTTGTTTCTAAATCTCGATTTTAAGCTCGTCTGACCCAAAGGGTCATGGTAAACTATTGTCATCACTTACCGTTCGGTGTCCATCGTCGTCAGCGTGTAAGCTTTTACATTTTAATATTCTCCAAGACAACTGGACCAATTAGAACTAAACTTCTTGAACGTTCATTGGATGGTTATCTACAACGTTTTTATTTTTTTTTTCCTGATTGGAAATCCACAATAAGTAAAAGAAGACCAAAGGGAGCATAATAATATATTATACTTTATGCAAATTTCTAGACTATTGATACAACGTCATTGGTCGATTAGAAAATGGTATTTTTCACTAATTTTACGAAGCTCCACCTTCGTATCAATACCAAATCCTGTAGCTCAGCCTCCTCCTAGCTACGGGTGGTATTCTGTGTTGGCAACGGGTGTTATTGCAATACCACCCTCCGGACCGGAAACAGTCCATTCCGTCAATGTTTTTAATTTAGTTTTACAAATAAATAAACAAACAGACGACAGTACGCTCTTGGACATTCAGACCACATTAACATGGCTTTTGCCGATATAACCAAAGATAATATTCAGGATTTGTTGACAAACAAGGACAGTAAGGAAACGAAGAGACAAGTGAACCGGGCTGTAAGGATATTTCGTAACTTTTTGTTAAATGACAATGTCAATACCAAGCTGGAAAGTTTCTCCAACTCTGAACTATTTTTAATGAACATTTGAGAACATTACACCATTGTTACAGTTGTTTATGTTTCCTTGTTAATTAAAAGTTTATTAAATTAGATATTGTAATTTAGTTCTTAGACAATTACCTTAAATCAGTATTAAAGCAACACACACCATTGACACTGTAATAC
The DNA here is from genome assembly GCA_002080005.1 of Gigantidas platifrons. Taxonomy (NCBI): domain Eukaryota; kingdom Metazoa; phylum Mollusca; class Bivalvia; order Mytilida; family Modiolidae; genus Gigantidas; species Gigantidas platifrons. The sequence goes on from MJUT01039708.1 coordinate 122,209, forward strand.
CAGAGCATTCAGTATAATATAAAACATGCTGCCTTTAATTTCGGGTGTTATGGTACCCTCAATTAAAGGCAGTATGTTTATAGTATTGTTCGTCTGGTTTATATGATTTTTAATCCCTTTTTGAAAAAAATGCAATACATAGCGTTAGTATGTAACTACTACAGCTGCTGACTTAAAAGATGTCAAAAGGGGGAAATTTCTACATTTTAACTTTTTAATTATTCATCCAATTTTAATGCAGTTTTTATTTTTATTTTCATTTTTTTGTATCTATTTATTTATTTATTTTTAGAATGATCATCTTTATGGGTAATAAATAGGTGTTAACCAATGTTTGCGCTAAAATTTCGAAAATTTTACGTATTTGGAAGGTATATAGAATTTGTATTTTTCGACCAAGTTTGAGGGGTTTTTTTCTTGGAATTGATTGTGTTAGTGTGTAAACATATTTTATTAATCAATACATATGAATATAGTACAACAATAGTAATGATTATGAATTAATTAAGGGGATCCGAAAACAAGTTATTAAACTTATATATATCCGTATCCGTATTGATTGTGTTGAGAGCTTCCGGTGGTATGTCAATGTATTTTCTCTCTCTTATGGTTTTTAGTTATATATATAGCCTTCTAAATTTGCATCCAATTTTCATATATGTTTGGGGGGCAAAATGCTCATCTTTATGAGCTACCTTTGAATCAATACAGAAAATTTGTCATTTATTTGATCAAAAATAGGCTAATTTATGGGCAGAAATTTCGCATTTTATTACATTTTCTGTCTTTCGGTCAGATATCACCTTGCTAGTTCTTATGGTTTCCAAGATTAGATGTGGCTAAAAGGGATAATGCTTGTAATAGAAAAAATCAGAAAATTCCGAAAAATATAGTGTGTCAAAGTCAAACAAATTACTGTGTCAAGCAAAACACTGTCTACACACTTGCTTTTAATATACACTTGCTTAGCTTTCCCTAGTCGATATGGAGCAGTCGTATCACTGTGCTTGGCACTTTATTTATTTCAAGTCGGATTTGTATAAAGTTATTCTTCTCATGGAAATATTTTTTAAATTACTATCTGAAGTGCTTCAACAGATTTGTTGTAGCTTTTACTATTTCAGTGATATGAAAGGGGCAAAAGGGACCAACGCCAAACATTTATAATTTTCATTTTAAGTCCTATTATAATGGGTTAGAATTTACCATAGAACCCATTGTGAACATTAATAAAATATTTTTCCTCAAAATCTAGACTTGATTGAACACAAACTGTGTATGAAACACCAGATGAGCGATGCAGACTCATGTGAGTCTCTAGTTTTAAAAGGCTAGTCTGACCTAAATATTCCTCGGTATACAATATAATATTGTATGTGTTTGTAATTGGTTGTTAAAAGGCTCTTATATATGTATACATATCAGGCTACTTTTGTCCTTGCGGTTTAAATAAATGTTAGAGAATACCGAAGTATTCAAAATGATCACAAATGGACAATGCAGAGAAACTGACAACATATGGTACACAGTTAACCACAAATGGACAATGCAGAGAAACTGACAACATATGGTACACAGGTAATCACAAATGGACAATGCAGAGAGAATGACAACATATGGTACACAGGTAATCACAAATGGACAATGCAGAGAAACTGACAACATATGGTACACAGGTATTCACAAATGGATAATGCAGAGAGAATGACAACATATGGTACACAGGTAATCACAAATGGACAATGCAGAGAAACTGACAACATATGGTACACAGGTAATCACAAATGGACAATGCAGAGAAACTGACAACATATGGTACACAGGTAATCACAAATGGACAATGCAGAGAAACTGACAACATATGGTACACAGGTAATCACAAATGGATAATGCAGAGAAACTGACAACATATGGGACACAGGTAATCACAAATGGACAATGCAGAGAAACTGACAACACATGGTACACAGGTAATCACAAATGGATAATGCAGAGAAACTGACAACATATGGTACACAGGTAATCACAAATGGACAATGCAGAGAAACTGACAACACATGGTACACAGGTAATCACAAATGGACAATGCAGAGAAACTGACAACATATGGTACACAGGTAATCGCAAATGGACAATGCAGAGATACTGACAACATATGGTACACAGGTAATCACAAATGGACAATGCAGAGAAACTGACAACATATGGTACACAGGTAATCACAAATGGACAATGCAGAGAAACTGACAACATATGGTACACAGGAGGAAGACAAACAAAACAAAAACACAATACAATACAATATGTGTTGGACACCACTATACCCAAACAAACACAAATAACGTAAACTATAAGACACGAGCCCTCCTAATATCTAGAAATGACCATAGCAATCAATTTATTCATTATATGCTATTTTCCTAAATCAGATATCTCTAGAATGTTAACATAGGTTGTCTTATCCTTGTAAAGCTGCGTTCCAAACTCTAAGATAAGCAAAATCTGAGGAACAATATTGAAAGATTGTAAATGTCGGATAACAAGAAATATAAATCATAAATTCGTCCGTTTTCAGTATATTAAATGAAATGATTAATTAAACAGTGGAAGTGAATTGTTATCGAGTTAGTACTGATTAAAACAAAATATATATATAATAACAATAATAATTTTACGATGTAATCAAGCTAATAATACAATAGTCTTGTAGAACTCATGTTGTTATAATGTTTTGGGGTTTTTATATTTATTTCAACTTTAATTCTATAAATAAAATACAATGTATTTAGCTTAATGAATTAAAAATGAACTGTGATTTTGTTTTCTAATTTGTAACATATAAAGAAGAGCACCTGCTGAGGTCCCACTCAGGCGATATAATAATATGTGATAAAGTTTGTCAGTGACTTGCGACAGATCGATGGTTTTCTCCACCAATAAACTTGACCGCCATGATATAACTAAGAGTGCATTTTTTTTCTAACCAAAGTTTTGCAAACGTTGTGTGTCGTTTGTTAAAAGCTACAAAAGTAGAAACAAATACACCGTTTAATCATAGTTTACTGACCCTGTTTGACCTGATAATATGTATACACATGTTGTTGGTAAATAAACTCATAATTTACAAAGCCGGAGGAGAATCCACGCCGTATATGGTGATAGACTTGTGTGAGTTGTTAGATCCAACGACCTAACTCATTGAGCCACCCGGGCCCCCGTTTTTATGCTCTGATAAACCACCCATTAATTGGAGATCAATAATATTATACATACCTTCTCTTCTTTTGTTAGATTCCATCTTTGTTTTGGCGGGAACATTCCACGTGTCTATAATTGATTCAGCGTTGAGATTAGAAACAAATGCAACAAACGATAAACGACAAACTGTAGACGCACATTTAGCGAGT
>MJUT01039708.1:128230-147751 GCA_002080005.1 Gigantidas platifrons
AAAGGTAGTCATTTGTAGCGACTACAATGTACCTACTCTTTGTCTAAATCTACAGCATGTAGGGAGTGTGGCACTCTCCAAACACGTCACTCACGGTCCGGCTTTCTGTATTATAACCTGACAACCCATGTCGAAAGGACTTCACATATCCGCCACCAGGGCACATACTGAGAATCTATGTAGGTATGATCCCTGGGAATGGAATTGACTCATCAAATGATTATAATAAGTGTGATCCTTATGGAGATTTCGATATAGCTCAATCAACAAACCGTTTGCTATAACAGGAATGGACAAACATGGTGTTGATCGACTCTAAACTTAAAATTATTCAGATGAGCTCTCTGAGACATTCTAGAGAACAGTTGGTCCATCTGGTTTGTAGACTGTATTTGGCAGGTTACGATTGATTGACTGCTGTTTAGCGTCACGTGAGGAATATGTCAGATATATTGATGATGCCAATGCATCATGTACAGTAGATTAAACGTGGCAGTAAAATACATCTAATATTTTAAAGGTGTTTTGGTGGTCACAAATGCAATGGGAGATCATTTCTACTTTAAACTATCAAACAATAAACAAACTTGATGGTTAGTAGCTTAAATTATCTTTTGGGAGATTATATTTATATAATCGTTGTTTATTCATGAAGTATATTGTGACATTCATCATTAAATCAAATATTTCAGCAAAGCAAATATTTCTAAGTTCATGAGGTCAAATCTATGAAACCCAGATGTTGTGTGCAAAGATAACAAGGACCCCGTCGCATTGCAGACACTATTATGTATTACATGTCTGATCAGTTAGTTCATTAAAGTCAGTAGAATAGTAAACATCTAGTAGAGTATTTGGTAGCCTCTTCCCCCACAATATGACATATATGAAAGTAGTTCTTACCCCTGCACTGAGATTGGAGACCCCATAGTCATAGTTTGGTCGGCTCTGTTGATGAAGTAAGGCAACCATTTCTTGTTCTGGGAATTATAATTTCTTTTTTTCAATTTTTGAAGTTTATAACGGGATTTCTTACATGTACCTGGACTTTCTTGGACGCTTTTTATATAGTGTCTACAACTCTTTTCAATATTGAGAAATGCAACAATAAGTGTTCATACTGCAAATTAATATTCAGTGCCGGACCGACGAGTACATAATTTTTAGTATAATTTTGGATTTAATATTTTGAATTAGACGGTAAGGAGTTATAAACTTTTTAATTCAGCATGACGTCACGTAAGTCTAAACGTCAAATGAAGAGATCGCATCCCTATATCAATGTATCAGCAACAAAAGATTCCAGTGACCCCACCCATATGAGCTGTGAACAATTAGAAGCGTCTTTGACTCAAATAGGGATCAAAGTGCCCACAAATCTTCCAAAAATAGTTTTAAGAAAATTATTAATTGAGAATATGAACACTATTTCAACTGATGTGCCTCAAATCGTTCAGAATGATAATGCAGATATTGGTACTATTTTCGCTGAATCACCAGCCGTTCAGACATGTGATCCACCAACAGCGTGTATGCAGCGCATTAATTCTGGTTTACCATCACATGACATTGTATCTGATGGCAACGCCCTGCTCCACAGCAGTTCTGCTGCAAGCTTGGGCGGAAGTAATGACATGAATACCATATTAGGTGCACTGACGTCTGTAACAAAATGCTTCAGTAATTTGCAAGAAACAGTAACGCAACTATTGAAGTCACAACAGAAAGAGAAACAACTGCCAGATGTAAATGGTTTTAACTTACAGCAGTGGTACAGTAATACCCCTGCCATATCCAATCCTCAACCACTAGAAAATACCGTATACCAAGGCGTTAGATGAGACTCGTACACCAACGTTGACATAGTGTCACCAAACTTACAAAAACAGATAATAGAGGGTAAGGATATCAACCTAGCATCTTTGCTGATACATAATTATGAATGCCCTCAAAAACGTAGTATATCCACGGAAAGCTTAGAGGTTCAACTTAGTGGGAAACCTGACCCTCGTTTAAATCGCTCGTTATCTATCTCAGAATTCTTGAAAGCTTTTGGAAAATACAAGAGGGTTATGACCTCCGTTTACCCCGATAGACGTGCAGAGCTCGATGCATATGAAGATGATATAATAGATATTTACAACTTTTTTGGCTCAAAATTTTATGATTATCACAAGTTATTCTCTTCCAAGGCTGCCGTTCTATTACGAGAGAAAAGGTTAAAGTGGATTGGTCAAAGCGTGATCGCGACATTATCTCATTGATATCATCAGGTGTACAGGTGACCACATGTAAATTATGTAATTCGGTTGAACACACTACTCCATTTTGTCGTTTACATTTGCAACAAACAGATCCGACTTAAACAGAAACCAAGGCTCGTAATTCCTTCACTGATCGTTACGGAAGACCTCATTTTTATCATGACGGCAAAGAGATTTGTAATAATTTCAATGGTTCTAAAGGGTGTCCAAGACCCAACTGTACTTTTGCACATGTCTGTTCTAAGTGCAAAGCGACAAGCCATTCACAAAACGAATGTGGAAAACCCGTTTCATTACAGTCTGTGACTTTTAAACGAGGGGTCGCACCCGCCACCGCAAGTAAACCGACATCGGAAGCAAACATCAGTACCAAAAAATGACTATCCGATTTTCCTTCTCATGCTACTACGCCAATCAACGTTGATTTGTTAGAATACGAGCTATGTAATCACCCAGATCAAAACTTTGTTAGTTATCTATGTACAGGTTTAAGACACGGTTTTGACACTCTTGTTCAATCGGAAAAATTACAAACTAAAGAATGTAAGAATACTTTGAGTGCACGAGTGCAGGAGACAGTCGTATCAGAGTTAATTGATAAAGAACTGCAGAAAGGTTTCATTTATGGACCTTTTACTCAACCTCCATTTGACAATTATCGTGTCAGCCCAATCGGCGTGGCTGAAGGCAAATACTCTAAGAAGAAGAGATTGATTCTGGACTTGTCCGCTCCTCATAATGATACTCACCTGAGTATAAATGATTTAATAGATAAGGCACAGTGTTCTTTGTCATATGTAAAACTTGACGATGCTATAAAAATTATCATGTCTCTCGGGAAAGGTAGTTTTTTTGTGTAAATTCGATATATCAGATGCATTCAAAATTATCCCAACTAAACCAAGCCAATGGCCTTTATATTGTATGAAATGGAAGTCATCATATTACTTTTACGTAAGACTTTCTTTCGGTTGTAGAAGTAGTCCGATTATATTTGACAACATATCTAGAGCTGTATGTTATATAGCAAGAGTATAATTATAATATTAAACACATTCTACATCTGCTTGATGACTTTTTGACAGTTGATCCGCCAAACTCGATAGCAGAAAGAACTATGGCTATTATGACGATGATATTCAACAAACTTAATATACCGATCGCCGCACATAAAACTGTGGGTCCTGTAACGTGCTTAGAATATTTAGGAATAGTATTGGATACTGTAAAATTTGAAGCTCGTCTTCCAATGGACAAAGTAAACAGAATTTGTGAATTCATTAGACATATATTGGGAAAAAGATCATGCACTAAACGGGAACTTTTACAATTGTTAGGGCACTTAAACTTTGCCTCTCGTGTTATCATTCCTGGTAGATCGTTTGTGTCGTACTTAATAGATTTATCTACACATGTCAAAGAACTTCACCATTATCTTACATTAAGTAAAGAATGGCGTGTTGACTTACAATTTTGGTTGACCTTTTTAAGTGACTGGAACGGTGTTAATATGTTTTACGACTGTTCACATACATCTAGTGTTGACATGGAATTATACAGAGACGCATCAGCTTCCAAAAGTTTTGGAGGTTATTATACAGGCAAATGGTTTTCATCAGCATGGCCCGAAGATTTACCTTTAGTTAGCGATAAAACGTTGTCTATAGCATTTTTAGAGTTATATCCGATAGATATTTCAGCTATCTTGTGGGGCAAAGACTGGAAATGTCAAAACATTTTGTTTTGGTGCGATAATGAGGCTACCGTGGGAATTGTTAAAAAAGGCCGATCTAAGTGCTTAGTGATAATGAAACTTATGAGACAATTAACTTGGTGTGCATGTAAATATAATTTTACGTTTTCTGCAAAGCATGTTCCTGGTGTTAAAAACAATTTAGCTGACTCATTATCTCGTTTACAGATAGACAAATTTCGTCAACTTGCCCCACAAGCGGAGAAATATCCTCATTGTTGTCCGAGCGTCTCCGAAGTAATGTGGAAATGAACCAAACTGTGGGAAAATTATGGAAACACGCTGTAGCAAACAAAACTAGAGAATCTTATAACGTTGGTTATACACATTTTGAACGATTCATGTTGTTGAATAATGTACATTTGCATGCCGGTTACTTACCTCCAATTTCAGAGGAAATGCTTATCTGTTTTGTTGCGTACTGTTTTAGACACTTAAACCTGCAATATTCTACTATAAAGTTGTATTTATGTGGCATACGCTACAAATATTTACAAAGCAACGTACAAAGCCCTTTCGAAAAACCTGATCAAAGTAACCTTAAAAAACTTGCACTCATACTAAAATCTGTTAAGCGATTGCAAGGAGCGATGCCTAGATTAAGATTGCCTATAACATTTGATATTCTTGAAAAGATATGTCATAGATTACGTCAAGGTGTCTTTAATAATTTTGTAGATTGTTTAATAGACACTGCATGTACTGTAGCATTTTTTGGTTTTTTAAGATGTGGTGAATTCACTGTAAGAAATGCTAGCGAATTTAACGTGTCTGTTAACCTATGTATATCAGATGTATTATTTTATGATGATTATGCTGTTTTGAAGTTAAAAGCATCTAAAACAGATCCATTCAGACGGGGTATCTGCATACAACTGCATAAGATCAATCATTCTATTTGCCCATTTCTGGTTTTGCAAAAATACATTGCATCTAGAATTGAACGTAAAATATATTCCTCTTCTTGTGATCCTTTGTTTATAACAGAATTTGGCCACCCATTAGATAGAAACTATTTTATTGGTAACTTAAACATGTGTTGCAACTTGTCGGATACGACTCAAGTTTATATAATGGATATTCCTTTAGATCAGGTGGTGCTACTAGCGCAGGTCAGGCTCTGATCGAAGACAATATGATCAAAACACTTGGGAGATGGTCTTCTCAAAGTTATTGCACTTACATCAAAGCTTCAAAATACACAATTAAACAGGCTCAACAGAGTTTGACTAATTCAAAGTGTAGATAAACATTGAAAGTCACGATGTATATTTTTGCATGTCTTATTGCACAGTTTGTATTGTATTTTTCTCATTAGTGTGTAGATACGTTTTTAAAGAAATATTTTGCTGATTCTCATTTACCAATTTCTTATCGCTGATCTGTTGAAGGCTATCCATTTCCCACTTCCTCCTTGGGGGCACTCAGCTGATTCTCATCTGAGTTTATGGACTCTCATGAAATTTTCAGAGATATTTGTTTACAATTTCATTATTAACCCCAAGGATTCAGTAGTAATACTTTTCCACCGTCAAATCAACACCCTTTGCAACCCCTGCTGTGCTGCATTTTCCCAAGAGCCTAGCTGTGCTCATCTGGAACCCCTGCTGTGTTCCTCGCAGCCCCTGCTGTGCTGCATCCCTAGGGAGCCTTTGCTGTGCTCTCATGTTGTTGTTTTGACGGGAGTACCACCGCCATAAAATTTATATTCAAAAATTTTTATGGAAGAGGTCTGAACAAAATTTTCCCTTTCACAGCTGAGATGAATCCCAAGGGCCAAAATATATGTATTTGTATATATGTATATGTATTTGAATGTTTCTGATTATATCAACAGATATGCCACCCCCTTTTATATGTCGATTGGCCCTTTATATCACATTGATTGTGTTTGTCATTGTCGTTATGAATGAAATTGTATTATAGATAACTTTCCAACCAAAGTGGGGCTCATGAATAAATGTCATGCATATTCAGTGGAGGCAGAAGCCTCCACAACATACATACATCAATGCATTAGTTAATCAGTTTTATCATTATTTGTTATTGAAAATATGGTTCACAGTTGTTGCATAGTTGGATGTGCACAAAGACAAAACAAAGCAAAAAATATATCATTGCATAGAATTCCATCTTTTCCTGAAGAAAAAAGAAAACAATGGATAAATGCAATTAAAAGAAAGGAACCATGGACTCCAACACAATCCTCACGTGTGTGTAGCTTACATTTCTTACAAGGCAAGTTGTTTTTAATTTACTTGTAATTAAATAAATTTAAAACAAAATCGTTATTACATGGAAAACACTCCTTTGTGTTGTCTTAGATTAAAATCATTATATTTTCTAAAATTCATCTTCTACACAGCAGAACTGTGTAACTTGGTGTTATCAGTGGTTACATCATCTGATACATCTGGACTATTTGTGAACTCAATACTTACTAATCTACAGAATACATTATTTTTGTTCTGATTTTTATCTTGATTTATTAATAAACATTCTTGCCCTAAATTAGCTGCACTAGTCATTCAATATTATTTAAACTGTAGGTAAACCCTCAGATGATAGCTCACACCCAGACTATATACCAAATCAAAATCTACCAGGATTGGAACATCGTAAAAAAGATGAAAAATCAATAGACAGATATAAAAGAGAAGTAAAGAGAAAACTGGATGTTGATGAGGAAATCATCGATGACAGTGACCATGATTCAGAAAATGTTGCCAACATCTTATTAGATCTTAGGACCAGCGAGATTCCAGTTATGAAAGTTGAAAAAGGTATAAATATATATACATACACATGTGAAACATTAATAAATAATGTGAACATAAATAAATCCGATGTTTTATTAATTTTGTATTTGATTTAAATATATTCAAATACTTGATTAACAAATGAATAAAAAATAATTGAATATAATGACAGGAGAACCAATTTAACTAATTAACAATATAGATCATTACTCATATAATTAATATATCTATTTCATGTTTTAATGATAATATTATAATACAAATAGTTCCTCAACCATATAAATAAAAACAAAATTAATTATTTTTTCAGAAACGCAGACAAAAAGAGGATCCCAACATAGAAAATATTGCATTCTTGAGCAAAAAACTATCCTCCCAAGTGAATGCAAATGGCTTTTTAAAATCAAAAATGCAAAAGCTGGAAACGCAGGTGCTGAAATCAAGATTTTCCTACAACAACTTAACCGAAAGAGAAATAACATTCTACACTGGTTTGACAATGCAGTTATTTTCATGGGTATTAACCAAAGTACCAATATGTGCAAAGCTTTGTGTTAAAAAAATGTCCATCCAAGATCATCTATTACTGGTATTAATGAAGCTTCGTTTGGGTTTGTTGAATAGGGATTTGGCATTTCGGTTTAACTTGTCTGACACACCAGTTTCTAGAATTATAAACCAATGGATACCAAATATAGCAAATTGTCTAAAGGGCTTAATCATTTGGCCAGAAAATGATATTACATATTCCAACATTCCAGAATCGTTTAAACCCAATTACAAAAAATTTGTTTCAACGATCGACTGTTTCGAAGTGTTTATGGAAAGGCCTCACAATTTAACTGCCCGAGCTCAAACATGGAGCAATTACAAACATAGCAACACCATCAAATACTTAGTGTCGATAACTCCATCTGGAGCAGTCAATTTTATTTCAAAAGGATGGGGAGGCAGAGTCTCAGATAAGGAAATTACACTAAAGTCCGGATATATATATAAACTATCCCATGGTGATGAAGTCTTGGCAGAAAGGGGATTTTTGGTATCGGAAGAACTTGCTGCACATGGGAGTGACATTAAGGATGCCATCATTCACTCAAGGCAAAAAACAATTGTCTGCAATGGAGGTTCACGAGTCTAAATGTCTATCTAATGCGAGAATTCATGTAGAGAGAGTCATCGGAAAAATGAGGAATTATTTAATACGTCAATCTACTATCCCAGTGAATCAAGTACGCCTGTTGGATGACATTGTGGTTATTATTGCTGCCTTGACAAATATACTTCCTTCAGTTGTTCCATCATAATGAACTATATATTCTCCATTAATTAAATGCAATATCCTCATGATTTAATGATTTAGCATATTCTGATAATGTTACAGGTATTAAATTTAAAGAATCATCCATTTTTCATTACATAAACACAATATATAAATATAAAATTATCTTTGTTTACAACCTTATTTTTATACTGCGATCTGATGTTAATTTAGAATCACAGTATAGGGGAACAGGTAGAGCTGGTACTGTTGTTGTTTTGGGCCTAACAACAGAAATGACTAGAGTCTTTGGTTGCTGGCTGAAATTATACAAAAATTCTTTAAGTTTTAATTCTTTATTGTCTCGAGGATCCGCATGTAGATGTAAGTGCGGTATCCTACGAGACGCTTGTTTTTATACCAGATTAAGGGTAATTTTGAAATGACCAATGAAAAATAAATTTTAATTTAGTTGCCATGGGATTGCGGAGGAACATAAAAAAAACTATTTTTCTCAGCGTATAAAAAATATACAATTTGGCTTTAATCCCTAATCTTTGGCAGATGTTCTCAAATTTGATCAAAGGAGATATAACAATGGCCTTATTAATGTTTCCGCAATTAACACTGATATACCTTGTTTGATTTGCCTCAGGTAATACTTTGGATTATTTTGACATTAAGATAAAGCTTATAAAAATCAATTAAAATGACATCTTAAACAATTAAATAAAGAAAAACTTCTTTAAGGCAAAAATGACAAATTTTCTATGAACATGTAAATTTCCGAATTAAATGCAATTTTATTTCATTTCATAAATTAAATATAAAGAGAATTATTTCAAATGAATTATAAAACAATTATTTACAAAATATAAAATTTTGTCCAAAAACACCCTATGATAATTCCCCCCTGGCATGTTTGCTTTGGACCCCAAAGCTATATAAAATTTATCTACGGAGTAGTTGACTGATTTTGATGATTCCAGGCAGTTTTATGTGACAACGTCGCGCTAAAACTTTGTGTATGAAATCACGAAAACCAACAGCAGGTAATATGGCTCAGTCGTAAAGTTGTCTTGTCTTTTGCATCCCCTGTCTTGCAGGTGAGCAGCAGCGTAATCTGTCAATGTCGTGTCAACATTTGGTACGAAGGGACTTGCTGGTGAAGATGTTTACCTCACCCTTAAAATGTAGTCAAAATAAAATAATTTTTTTTTTTTTGGGGGAAAAACACTTATGTTGGTACAAAATAATACAGTCATTAGTATATATTTTTGTTAGATTCTTGGAGAGAAAGTGGCAAGTGCCCGTAACTCTGTAAGAATCAGCAAAAATAGACAATATGAAAAAATAATACCTGCATATATAACATTGTGTTTCTTCGTTCTGTAATAATATATATTTCACATTTGATTTAAATTCAATAAAAACAAAATAAGTATTGTTCATTTTCACAGTAAATTATTGGTAGTGTTGTGGATCAAATTAAAAATAGTGACATACAACCAAATATAAATTGATATGCAACCAGTATAAAATTTATAATTTTGGATACAGGGAATTTTGAATCTGTTCTAGCTTTTGGCCAGGTAGCAGAGATGCATAACCATTATGAATAACCATAACATAGGCACAATAAGGTTGTCGTAAAATCTTACGCAACTTGAACCACATATAATAAGACAGTGAAATGACTGTTGGTACTGCAAGAGATTGTGACGTTAGTTTATTTGTCACATTAAATTTTGACCAAGTAGTAAATAATTTACAAGACAGGAAGCTGGAAATACTGATATTGTTAATATTAGGAGTATCAATATTCCAGTAGGATGGGCATAGAGACAATGAAGTTATAGGTACTACAACACATTCACCACCACATGTTATTTCCATAGCTAAGGTGGTACCTTTGGATTTTGAATGTTTACAAATATAAACCATTATAATAATTAAAACAATTAAAACTATAATACTGAGAAGTACTGATGCATGTACCCATGAAAATTCAGGTGTAAATAATTTTAATAATTCTGAATCCACACTTTCCTTACTTTCTGTAGTTACTTTTTCATATATAAAGGAAGGAACAGTTTGTGATTTTGCCCTAGACACTTCAGTTAAAACCAGTAAAGCAGTAGTCATTTTACGCACTTTAAAGAATAAATATACACAAATAATAAATGACAAAAATCCTACACTCAATGCAATAATGTTCAAAATACCATTCAAATTTGGCCATTCAGGCTCAAGGCTAATGTCACCTGTTAATAGAGGTTCAGTTAAGGTTTTAAATATTTGTTCATCTTTCTTGGCAGCTTGTGCCATTTTCTTAAGGCTAAGATGTTGTTGTTGATCAGCAACCATAATTTTTGACATGTTATGAGAATAGATTTTAAAGTTAGGGATTTTTAATGATACTTGTGAGGGAAAGGTTGTGTCACCAAGGATAGCTTTTAGCTTAGTTGCATTGAAAAACTGTGTTAGTAATGCTAAGTTAACTGGATGAAGTACATATGAATTAGAATGAGCAGTTAATACAGCAGTTTCTGTGTCGCAATTAATTAACCTTGGTGCCAAATACAAAGCAGGTGAAGTCAAAGAACACATGCAAGGTACATGCACTATGCAGTAAGGACATGCAGGTATTACTTTACTGTGGTTTGGACATTTTAATGTCATGTCATTTTCATTATTATATATTAGTACAGAAGTGGCAGACAGTTCAATAATAGTGCTAGTTATGTGATTTTGAAGGAAGCGGAAGTTGCACAGTTGTTTTACCATTGTGACATTGTTATTAAATAGTGCCATTGTACAGCTAGGCTTTGAAGTTGGAATTAAGGGTATGTTAGAGGGACAATACATGTGGACATCATGAATACAGTTAGCTAAGTTTTCCACAGAGAGGGTTACATAGTAATCATGCTGATAAGTAGTGGCTACATACTTGGGTAGAGACATTAGTTTTGTTGCATGCGAGGAGGTGGCATTTACAGGTACTGGCAAGGATATTATTTTGTAAAGCGTTAGTGGTTTAGAATGTGTAGACAATGGGAATCTTACAGAAATAAAGAGGGTGGAATGATTTCTAGTGAATATAAAATTAGAATGAGTGTAATAATAATTTGGCTCAAGATGTGTGAGATAAAATCCGGGGTAGAATTCAGATAAAATTCTTTGGACTTTGTGCAAAGAATGTAACAAAGCATGCTTTGGGATAAGAAAAGGGGATATTCTTCCCTCAACTAAACTTTGAATGCTGGAATAAAACTGATTAAGGTTTTCTCTTAGAATGTTAGCATCATTAACTATACTAATTAACATTTTTGACATGTTAGTAAAAGAGTCCTGAAATGTGGAGAGTGTGCTATAGAAAGATGTTGTTAACGTTTTAATTTCTGCTGCATTTTGTTGTACACCATGCATTAAGTTGGTAGTTTTGTTATCAATCAGTGATATAAATGAGGAGAGATGTGAGCCATGTTGCTGTAACACATTAGCCATGATTCGAGACCTTTTGTTTAATTCATTAATGTGTCTCGCTAAAAGTTCAACATCCCCCATTGTTGCTGTACCAAATAAATCTTTAGCCAATGAGCCTATGAATGGTAGCAATGAACGTGCATCTCTAGTTTTAGTCAATATGCTCGTTTGTGGAATTAAGGTGCGAATTGCTTTTATGGTTTCAACAAGTTGTGTTTCTGTTGAAACGTGCAATGAATGAATAAAATTAATCATACTATTCATTGTATGACAATTAGAAGTTAAATTATTACAAAAATTAATCTTATCTAAATTAACATTCTTTGGCAAGTCCACTTTAAATGTGTGAAGCCACGATTCTGTGGGTATGAACAAGGAAGCTTCTTGTTTAAACATTATTCCATAATTCAATCTTTGGATTACTTTCACATTTTTATCTGCCTTGGTTGCAGACACAGGGTTTATCATCAAAAGAGCTACAAGGACCATGGTTCCAAGTGTCAGACTATGCTGGTATGTCCAAATTTTACCTAAAACATACGAAAGGGAAAAAAATTTAATGTGATGATTTGACATGCATTTATCATAGATTTATGAGGTTTGTTGCTTCGCAAATCTATGAGTTTATAAGTATAATTGTCACCTACGTATTGAATGCGATAAGGACCTTCAAATTTATTGTACAGGTTGCGAGATTGACCAACAGGGATTTGATTGATGGCCTTAAGAACAACATCACCAACTTTAAAGTCTGGTGTTTTTGCTTTTTGGTCATGTCTCTCTTTATCTTTTGCTTTATGTTTTTTGTCATTTTCAGCAGCAATTTCCTGCACTAATTTAAGGTTAGATTTGATCTCTTCTATATGTTCTTTGGTCTGTTGGCCTAAATTGTCTTTTGGAATTAAGGCAATGTCAAATGGAATTTTCATCTCTTGACCAAAGACCATATAGAAAGGAGAATATTCAGTAGTATTCATAGCAGGAGATTTCCGAAATGCCATCATGATACTTTGTAAATAATTCGGCCATTTTGTTTGGTCCTTTCCGCAATTAACACTGATATACCTTGTTTGATTTGCCTCAGGTAATACTTTGGATTATTTTGACATTAAGATAAAGCTTATAAAAATCAATTAAAATGACATCTTAAACAATTAAATAAAGAAAAACTTCTTTAAGGCAAAAATGACAAATTTTCTATGAACATGTAAATTTCCGAATTAAATGCAATTTTATTTCATTTCATAAATTAAATATAAAGAGAATTATTTCAAATGAATTATAAAACAATTATTTACAAAATATAAAATTTTGTCCAAAAACACCCTATGATATTATCATACACCGAGTTCTATGTAACATGATAATGCTTTGCCTCCACTAATGCACGTGTGTGATAAGAGGTCAAAGGTGAAACTATGATTAGACTCTTGGAAAGTTATCTATTGGTATCACGTGCTTTATAATTGATAAATTGGACAGCTGTATCTGGTACTTAAATTAAAATGCACTATACATGCACGTGGTCGCTTGTTGGATCCGCCCCTATGTTGGTTAGCTATGTTATGAATGAAATTCTTTGGTACCACGTGCGTCATGTTTGATAGATTTGACAGCTATTTCTGGTTTTAGATTAAATGCATTACACACGCTCGTGGTCGCTCTCACGTTACAGATTTTAAACTTCTTGCGTCTGAGATTTATTTGACAGTCAGTGGTAATTGTTTATGGTTTGTTGTGATAACTTCTGTTTATTTGAATATCAAATCACCTACTATATGTACACAGTTAGAGATATGAATAAATTACTTTCAAGGAGAATGCCATTCGCCATTCTCCTAATGTAAGGAACTCCTGTATGACGAATTGTGAGTTTGATTCGTTTGTAGCAGCCAATTGATACATTATTTTATAGGCGTTGTACCCTGGGGGAATGTAACAATATTGATATGTGAATAAAGTATTTTCCATTAATGATTATTGTTTTTTATAGCTATAATATCTGACATCGTAGTGTAACTATTATTCTACATAATAGCAGTATACTACATGTAAAATAGGTCTAATTATACTCAAGTAGTTAATAATTTATCTGTTATTTTTAAATATGATATCCGATATTCATTTATCCGCTGATCTCGTTAATACAACCACCAGAACAAGTGTCTTAATTCTCGTGTTTACCTTTCAAAGTTAAGTAATACGTTTTACATTGATTTCTGTTGCTACATTGTAACATGTTGTATTCTAATAGTATGTTAAAATCTAACAAACCGACAAAAGATAAGGCTATTACTGTTTATTGAGAGAATATGTAGCTTAAACGGATTTATAATTTTTTACCTACTAACGATACTGGTTTATTAGGTAATGGTAACGACATCCTCAAATCAGAAAGTAATGGTACGATTTATAAAAGTTTGCTGAAATATATAGATGATATCCGTAAGTTTGATTGAGTAATTGAATTGTTCAAAAACAAAGTCATCATATCTTCTCCCTTGTTGATTTGACATTTATTCTTTCCTGTAGATTGTTAAGTTGTGATAACTTGTGTCAATTCCATTGCGGCTTTTGATGAATAAAATATGAGTGATAAATATTGTTTAACGTTAATCGAGTAATTTTTCATCTAAATCATGACGAGAACAAGTTTGCATTCGATTAGATGATTGTTTGTTTGCTTGTTTGGTGGTGTTTAACGCCACTTTCAACAATATTTCAGTTATATCGTGGCAGTCAGTTTTATTGGTGGAGGAAACAGGAGGACCCGGAGAAAACCACCGACCTGTCGCAAGTCACTGACAAACTTTATCACATAATGTTGTACACCTCGCCCTGATCGACATTCGAACTCACAACATCAGTGAACTACCATGCGATCACGGCCACGGCGACCCTCGATTAGATGATGATATGTTCGCTTTGTAATAGATCAACACGCCGAGTTGGATTTTTATACTTCTATCTCACTGAAACAGCAGCCCTAAGGTAGACATGTTGCATCATTCGGACACATTATCCTGATTCCTAGCCAACCAGATCATTCGGACACATTATCCTGATTCCTAGCCAACCAGATCATTCGGACACATTATCCTGATTCCTAGCCAACCAGTCTTTGCTCTTTCTCCTTATTGATGCGTGCTTGGCGGAGAAGCAACAAATACCAATCTTATAGTCCTAGGTTTGACCCGATCGGGGCTCAAACGTACTTGAGACAAGCATGCCAACCATTACACCACAGATAACGGTTTGAATCAAATATGTTTAAACTAAACCTCAACGGATATGACAAGTGTGATATCATATTGCTGTTTGTTATCATAAATTTACGAATATTAGTGTTGTCCTCAAGGTGAATGGCCGTATGTAATAGGTTAGATAATATAATTCAGTCATAAGGTAATTTAAATAATAATAGTCTACATGTAAATCATGTAACTATGAAAAGGCATTATTTTTCTTTATTTGTTTCAAGGTCAAATTTATCGCTATCACATGTTTATAAAACATGAATAAAACAATAACTAGGGTGGTATTTAAATAGTGTATACGAAGATTTCAGATGATTAAGCAGTAAGTGCACGCATTTCACGATAACTTTTTGTGTATATTATCTTTGTTTTCTTTAAACGTAAATCGTCCATCAGTGGCGTAACTTCTATTGTAGCACGGGCTTACATGGTATTTTTCACAAAAACAAAAAACAAAACACAACAAAAAAATAATAGTTTATGAAAGCAAGCAAACAAACGATCGACAAACGTAATGAATGCGGAATTTTAAACATGTCGTCACCGGAAATGATTCCACTCAGGAGATACGATAGACAAAAGTTTGCTAACTAAACGAGCCAACTTTGGAGAACAAAAAACATGTCTAACTGAAAATGGCATTAAAGGTGATGGATCTGAAGCCACATCAGTAATATGCCAATAGAACCAACAGATGACCAACATGCTGTTAGTAATAGGTCCAATCTGACGGTTTTGAAAGTTTCCATCTCAAATCCCGTCATGCCACCTTATCCAGATCATGCTATGTGTAAGGGCGTGTCTCCAGAAGAGAAGGCCCAAATCATAGACAACCAGCCAATGGTGTAATGGACACACATTTACTTTCCGAACAAAAAATGTACTTGTTATACCGGTATTCTAAATAATGTCAATGACGAGCGTTATAATTCCTCGATTAACCCATCCTCTTAAAATAAAGGGCTGAGAAAAAATAGTTTAATGTGAAAATTAAGTGAATGCCATGACTTTTTCCTTAGCCCTTTTGTAATTCTTTGTTTGGGGAAGGGATGCATCATTTGTATATTTGGCGCCAATAAGTGGTGTCATTTTGACTTCAAACTCCCTGGTGGCAAAAATGTTCGAACTCCGTGGTTCCCGGTCTTAATCAAATGAGATTTCAAGCTTTCTGGCACAGCTTCATTGTTTCCGCTTGATACTCCATATTTCTAGTTAAATAAAACCAGGCTCAACTTTACTGTCTATAACTAAAACATCATTGCACATGTTGGAACATCAAGCCAGTATGGATGATGCACTAAGCACAGACATTTAGTATTTGAGTATTTTGTAAATGGGATCAATTCATTTAAATTTTAGCGTGCTTGCCTCGAGTGCGGTAGATTGTGGGTTCAAGTCCCGATCGGGTCAAACCAAAGATGATAAAATTGGCATTTGTTGCTTCTCCGATAAGTACGCAGCATTAAGGAGAAAGAGCAAAGACTGGTTGGTTCGAAATCAGGATGATGTGTCCAAGTGGGTGCGACAGGTCTACCCCCGGACTGTTGTTTCAGCGAGCTAGCATTATAGAAATCTAACTAAGCGTGTTGGTCTAGTACAAAGCAGACTTCATCATCATCGAATTGATAATTAACTTGTTCCCACCATGATATAGCTGAAAAATTTATGAGTTGCCGTTAAACAACAATCACTCACTCATTCATTTAAATTTTCGTGTTATTACGCTACTTTCTACACTATTTGCATGGTCAAGATTAACTAGTGGGAGTAATTAAAACTTGTTCATTAAATTTACGTTTTATTATACTGGGTTGTCTCCACGCCTCTTATCTGAGTAGAATTTTCAAACAATTTTGTCTGTCTACATAAGCTAACGATCAATTCGCCCTCCTACATACCTTGTGCGCTTACATGTTGATCTTAGCCTAGTTACGCCACTCCCAACTGGTATCGAAATATATCTAGTGTCTGTCCGATGCATTGTACAACCCCTCTGAAAGGGGACCGCTTGATGTGCGGGGCGAATCAAAAGCACAACACACACTGAGGACGGGACGCCACTGAGAGGCTCACTCCGCGCTCCCGGCAGACAATTTGTAGCAGCTTTTAATGGACAATAGTCTGTGGACGTTTGTGACCCGTTGCAAGGCAGATTGTTCCGACCCTACTGAATATATATCCTCCACATAGACTATTCCCAGTGGCATCTTTTAACCTACTTGATTTATTGTTTGTAATTTGTTCTAGTCATGAACACAACTTCATACTAGACTTTTAATATCAAAAATCCATCCAATATACCAAAATGTTCAAAGCAGTCATTGTACATTGATTGAAATGCATTATAATTATTCCTATTTTCTCCACTGCCCTAATCCCTTCGAAACACGAAATCACTGGTAGTGTTTAGAGAATGCATATGTAAAAAAAATGGTAGATATCAAATTTAGTGCGCATCACGCGTATGATCAAAACATCCATCTATACGACATCGTTTTTAGAATCTCTATCAACGAGTACATTTGTATGTGTGGAAGAGTCAATTTTGACTGTTTTGTAAATAATTTAATTTTTAGGAATTTTAATCTTTACTATGTTCATAAAATATATTTTTGTAAATAAAATATTTTCATATAATTACTTTGATAACTTTTTCATTTAATTATCATATTTAAAACCTCTTAGTAATAAAATTAATAAGGTCTACAACTTTGTGTTATGTTTTGTATTCTAATTAGATTCATGACCTAAGTTCATGAAAGGTAACCCTGATATGTATCTTTTCTTTGCATATTTGATTAGTTAAGGTCAGTTTGACCAGTTATTTCCTTTCATTGGTTATTGTAGTCACCTGAATTTTTGGTGGGAAATTCTTTTGTTCTTTGAGGCATTCTATTACTTTTTCATATCTTGAAAGGCAGACATATTGCCAACTGCTATTATATTCTTTGAAATTGTTGATGACTATTTGAAACAGCTTGAACTATATTTTTTATTTGGCAGCACTAACATTCATTAAGGTATTTATACTAAACTTACTAATTGTCTATAAAATAACTTTCTCAGTGAGATTGAGTTGATTGATTGATTGACTGATTTATAAAACATATTAAACTATGATAAACTTATTTTAACATATGAAATGCAATTTAAATGTGATAAACTTATAAAACATATCAATTCCAATAAAATGTTAAAGGTTAAATGAAATAATGTTTGGAACTATTAAATATGAATTTAATATTGAGCATAATACTATTTTTACCATTATGATATTAAAAAGGTGAGTTATTAACAATTCTATGTGTAATCTGTGTTTTGTGTAATTGTGCATGTTTTAAGCACAATAGTTATGAACTTAATTTTATATTCAGGTTACCATGATATAACGCTGATGAACAGCTAGATACATATATTGTGATCTTGAGGTATCCTGAATTCCAAGACCTTTGCACCCCAGTGTGAGGTAAAGATAATTGTTTTTATAGTTTTGCTTATTAATGCTAATTTTGCTTCTTATTATTTTACCTTATTATAATGTTTAGCTTGTGCTTATTTTTGCTTAGCTTATGCTTATTTTTGTTATTACTTTGTTTGGTATTATGATGCTTAGTTTATTCTTATTTTTTTATATTATTTTGTTTGGTTCATGTGAAGCTATTTGTTTACATGTAATACCACTTGTTTAATGTTTGTAAATGTCCATGAGAACCATGAGCAGATATATATAAATCATTTGTAGAGAATACATATTTTGTTAGAATAATGAAATAGAAACTTGTCCTATTTGTAATATACTTTAGCATACATAAACTATCAAGAATTATCTTTCTTGATCCATTATTTATAAAATTTACATTGTCATTACAGGGTCTATTTTATATGGAATTATTCCAACTGCAATAAATGCTAGAACTCACTACGTCTGTGTTTTTATTATTCCACTGAGAATTGACCCGACGACATATGTTTTGTTGTTTGTTCTTGTCATGATTGCAGCTGATTGTTTTGTACAGTACATATGTATCATTTGTTTACTACATATATTTTCAGCATCTTTTTACGACAGAATATTGCGTGTAACATTCTATTATTGTATATTATATACACGAAAGAGATGTACAATGTAGCAATTATTCTGTTCGTACCTATAAAATATAAACTATAAATATATTGATCTTTATTTACAGATCGTAACCTATAATATTAAAATTTGAACAATCCATTTGAAATTACAATCAAATACAATATGACTTACCTATACCATAGGTGTACAGAATAAACAGTGTTAACTCTAAAAGATTTGCCTAGTAAATTTATATATTAAATATACATCAGACGACAACGTCCTTGTATGAATATACGTTTCCGTATTTGTGTTTAAAGATAAGTATTATACAAAACTGACTTATATATTTCAGCCAATAGAACTGTTTTTGTCCTGGTATGTTATCTTAATTTTTTTGCTATAGCAGTTATTCATATTACCTGTATTTGTAATATATTGTCATTGCTAATGTTTATACATGTACCGGAGAAGACTTCATAAGCTTACAACTTGTGTCTTATCCATTTGTCTTCTTTTGTATGACAATAAAATATGTTTAAAATACAGAATAAACGTTGGTATAAAGGTAGGTATCTAATTTAGTGCGCACGACACATTTTTTGGAATAACCTTCATCAGATACGTTACTGGAATAACCTTCATCAGGTACGTTTCTGGAATAACCTTCATCAG
>MJUT01039708.1:164039-192369 GCA_002080005.1 Gigantidas platifrons
TGGACTACATACATGTGTTCCAGTTACTATGACATGGGACAATAAAATGGACTACATACATGTGTTCCAGTTACTATGACATGGGACAATAAAATGGACTACATACATGTGTTCCAGTTACTATGACATGGGACAATAAAATGGACTACATACATGTGTTCCAGTTACTATGACATGGGACAATAAAATGGACTACATACATGTGTTCCAGTTACTATGACATGGGACAATAAAATGGACTACATACATGTGTTCCAGTTACTATGACATGTAACAGTAAAATGGAATACATACATGTGTTCCAGTTACTATGACATGGGACAATAAAATGGACTACATACATGTGTTCCAGTTACTATGACATGGGATAATAATTAAGGATAATTTGTTTCATTCTTATATTTTAACTTATTATGATATATAACATTTTTATTACATGTTCGATGCATTTTCATATATTATCCTGCAGAATAAGATTTATTTATAGAGAGACATACAAAGATGATTTAGTAGCTCACTGTCTTAAGCCCTCTTATCAATTGAATGCATACAAGAAAGTGGAAAAAGACATCTACCTGACTGACTCATTTAGTAATGGGTCAGGGTCTTGCTGCAATGCTTGCGTTCTTGTCTGTTTTGTTGGTGGTGAATAACAGACTGAAGTTGGATTGAAGTTTGCACCTGACATATCTATTAAAGACAAAAAAAAACATAAAATACAGTATGTTTCATTATAAAATAGACATCAAATAACAAAGATTTTGAATTCACAAATCTGATCATACCAAATCTTATCCTACAAAACAATGACATCAAACCTGCTTTATTGAACAGCTCTATTAAGTAATAACTTGTATTATGTGGCCTTTGTTTAATTTCCTTTCACAATGCATTTAATATTAATTAAAACTGTGTTTAGCAACCACCTGTCTTATGTGACCCTATTTCCATGTTCCTTTGAAAGGTCACATAAGACAGGTTTGACTGTATATTAATTTTCCATGACACTCTGGTATTTAATGTGATCAATTAACTCAAATTTCATACAATGTAAAATGGTTGTTATACAAGGTAAATAATATTTACTATATAAACAATGCCTGATAATAGATTTACTGATCAACAGAATGGTTGATGTGTACTGTAAGACATAATAGTGTCCTGTGAAATTGTGTCCAGTTGTGTTATATTTGTAATGAAAAACCTTACACAGACCGAACGAAGTCATCGCTGTGCTTTATTCCATCCTCAGACTTTATCATAGGAGACAATTGTAAGGGCGGACACTATTTAATGTTACAGATGTACGTCACTTTCAGTTTTTTTTAGTATTTGGTGTTAACCATGTTTATTGATGGATGAAGTTCTTCTTCCTGTAGAAATCCAACACAACATGACATGTATCAGGAATATTTTGAATATATAATTCTACAAAAATGTTGTCACTGAAAACTTCAACAGTAGGTAGTTTCACAAACCTTGTACACTCTGATTCAAACATTTTGGAAAAAAGTTCAACCATCTGTAATTTGTGAAAAATTAATCAAAATTTTAATCCTAACCACAAGAACCTCTTCAATATATATTGCTATATCCTGCAAACTAAATGTTTTGTATGAAAAACTGTAGAAATCATTAGCTACACAAAGCATATATCTGATTACAGGACAAATGGATGGACAGGGCTAAAATAATATGCCACATGACGTTTCTTCGCGAGGGGTAACAAATACTTATGTTTATTACTGTATACGTAATTATGTGAAGTATTTGACCAGGCAAGTTTACCAGTGTATTTTTGTTAATCAGTACTTTACATATTAATTAATGGTCAAGCACTCACCAAGTCTTCATTCAAATACCCTAAATTATTGTCCATTATATATATAGAATAACAGTTTTGGCAGTCGAGACATACATTACCAGTATTACAGCGAGTCCACTAATAATAATGTATGTCGAGACATCCAAAACTGACGCCATTGTTTTATCGGTAACGTCATAATGTATTTCACATCACACTGATAGATAATTTTTCAGTATCAGAATTGATACTGACAATATCACTCTGTGAGATCGAAAAAAAAATGTCCAAATTACAGATGGCAATAAAATAAAATATTGAATTACAATAAAGATTTCCTTAATTTTACTTATCTTACCTGGATACTGACTAGAAAAGGGAGGAGGGTTCTCTGAACCAGGATGGCTTATAAAACTCTCATGTTGTTGTGGTGGACGGATAGGCACAGCCGTTCCCATTTGACCAATTAAATCGTCTTGTTGGCTGCTCACATGACTTGCATGTGATCTATTTAACTCATGTGACTGACCCTGAATATTATGGTCACGAGATGTCAGAGACTGCCGAAGCCACTGATCAACTGATTCATGAGATATTTGTCTATGAGGCTGCCTTACTCCAGATAAATGTCTTGGATTAGAAGAATCCTGTCCATAATTCACAGAATCATTTCTTGGTACAGGCACCGGAGCAGGATTCAATCTGTTTGAATTAAGTAACATTTGTAAATGATTATTAAATTCATCTGTATCATCGTCTATCTGATAACTAATTGGCTGTTGAGAATTTGAACCGGGTACCTGAGATGATGGATTTTGCAGTGAATTGTCTCCATGGTGATGTGATCCATGATTACCATGACGCTGGCTTTGTTTTTGGTTAGGAGAGGACGGATATGATGCTGGATGAGATTCTTCATAAGAACTGTCAGATCGATGAGTATGTGGAATAGTCTGATGTGGATCCTGATATAATTTCTTTTCCTGTTGGTTAACTGCTGGAGGGCCATTACCATAAGCTGGAAACGGTTGTGTTGTTAAACTTGATAAACTGAAGAAGAAAAAATTATAACATTTTCAGAATATTTCTACCTTGATAAAGATGTACAGATGAGTTCACAAGTAGCTTGCATATTTTAGACCAGGGTTTGAAATTAACGATTGTCCGCTAGTCCGAGACTAGTAATTTCCCCCACGGACAACACATATCTCCTAGGTACTTGTCCGCTTGGGCTAGTAAAAAAAATAGAGACCGGTATGTATTACGAAGAGTTGGAAAGCCGTTATTGTCCCTGTTCGTTTCTTTCCTTTATGAGACGCCATTTACAACTGTGTCAAACATGCGCTTGAAAATTACTTATAAAACTACGTTGTTTTTTTTAAAGCGCTTGGAAGACGGATCACACAAACGTTTGAAATAGTTAAACTGTTTTCCAAAATTCAAGCACAAATTTGACATTGACATTTCATTTATAAAATATTTATGGCGTCTTCTCTTCATGTCCATCTGCAAATCGCTGCGATTGGGAAAAGAAGAACAATGACAATATTTGCTAAAATATATCGTTTTAAATTAAAAAAAAATTGTAATAAAGTACAGAAAATGATTATTAAATCCAGATTTTCAAATAAATAACACTTAATGTCTTAAAACGTAGATTATGGATTCTTCTCTTCATGTCGATCTGCAAATCGCGGCGATTGGGAAAAGAAGAAGAATGATAATATTTGCTAAAATATATCGTTTTAAATTTATTTTTTTTTGTAATAAAGTACTGAAAATGATTATAAAATCCAGATTTTCATGTAGGTAACAATTAAAACTATGTAAAATTGATGTATTGATAAATGTGGTTATTGATCCAAACTGTTTAAATAACACATTTTTGACTTAAAATAAAAACTACAATTTAAGTGCTTTGAAAGGGTATGACATTTACAGTATTTTGCTTCATGGTATTATGGATTTTGCTAATCATTGAAGGGCTAAACTGTGAAATCATTGTCCTGTGTTCTTTGGTAGCTATCTCATTCAGTCATTGGCAATCATATCAAATTTCATTACAGTCAAACCTGCCCAAACGACCACCCTCATTAAGCGACCACCTGCTATAAACGACCACTTTTAGTCCCCCCCCGACGATTTATACTATATATTTTAACTGGATTCAACGACCACCTGCATAACGCGACCAACGACTGCCAAAATGCATTCCCAAACGACCACTTCAACTTTTTTCAACGACCACTAACTCTTTTGCACGATGAGCTTGCAACAAAAATGGGGAAACTGACCGGGGATGTTCCCCAAAGTTCACATTCATTTTCCATATATGCAAACCGGAAGTGATTTTTTTTTGTACCCAAAATAATGTTTTCTCTATTACTGTCGTTTTTAATTAAAAATATGTTTATTTTTATTAAACATTTCTGCCTTTTTGGCATTTTCGTGCGGGTTTAAAATTTATTAAATGATTTGTTGTTCCCAGATCAAATTTTCATGGTGTACATCATGACCACGTGGTTTAAAAATTAGGACGTAAACAATAAATCGAAGGCTGTTTACACCCGAGGGTTTTTCTTAATTAAAGGTGAATAGAAATCGATTTTACAAGCTTTTGAGTTGTTTTATAATTTAATGAAAGTTTTAAAACATGGCTTCTAAGTATATGTAAGAACATTGTAAAGAAATCAAGACAATAGAATTTTGCCTTGGGGAACAATGGGGAAAATCCATGGTCTTAATGATTAAGTAAGGCAAAATTCTATTGTCGAGAGTACTTTACTATGTTCTAAAAGGAAAGTTTTAACTTTGGACGAACGGATAAAAGTTATTGAGTTACTGATGTGCCAAATTATTTTCATAGACAATTTTAATTCTTTAATGGAATTTTATAAACTCTGACTTTTAAAATGTTCTATATCTCTACAACCTTTTAACATATATACCATGTGCATGTTTAATCTAATAAATTTATATTTATCATTAATGATTAAATCATTTAACTCGTAGTAGAATAACAGCGATCTATGACCACACTATTTTTCAGCTGTATTGTTGAACCTGTATTAAAGGACCACCTGCTGTAAGAGACCACTTTTGCATTCTCCCCTGAGTGGTCTCTTAATACAGGTTTGACTGTATTTTCATATTTGAAGGAAAAAAACACCATCGAAACTGTCTTTTTGAGAAAAACACCATCGAAACTGTCTTTTTGAGAAAGACATTTTCACTCCAAAAAACTCTCAGATTGCAGGATTTTACAACATTTTTCTCGGGGTGATACCCCCATAACCCCTTAGCCAACTCGCATCCTGAAGGGTGCTCGCCACATCTACAGGACTAGTTGGGATTTCTAAGGACTAGTGATTGATATCTTCTACTAGCCCTTTGGGCTAGTAACTACAAAAGTTAATTTCTAACCTTGTAGATGATGTATGAAGAGGCTTGAATTGCATTTTGAAATCAACAACCATGTCAACAAAATACATTTCAGTCAATGACTAAGTTATTACATCTTGATGTCAATAGTATAAACATTTATGACATTATCCATATAATTTCAAGGTTTGGGTCCTTTATTAGTTAAACCCTGCCACTTTTTATTGAAGTGCATGTACAAAGCCAGAAAAGTGAGCAGTCATACATTTGTGTGTAATATGCATAATTTTGCCTTTTTCTACAAATTTTCTGTTGGATTTTGGAACTGTTCTAACACTATGGAATTTTTTGTTTATAATTTAACCATATCAAATTATTGCAATAGAAATTTGTAGGAAATAAAATAAGAGACACAAATCACAGTGATATTTCAAAAACAAAATTCTGTATAATTACCCTTCTCAACAACAAATTTATTCTGAAACTTACAAAACATTTTACTGATGAAAGGTGAGAATACCACACCAATGTTATTCTAGTCTCCATGGATACATTTAATAATGCTTTATGATCTATTTTGGTAGAATAAACTACTTTGTAAAGACATTTCAACTGAAATATCATGAAAAATTATTGTAAAAAAATATATTTAAAATAATATAACAAAATAATGTTAAATAAAAAATTCAAAGAAATAAAACTAAGTAATTCTGGCAGCACCATTAGGTGTACATTGTATATCTAGTACCTTTGTAAAAGTTGTTGCATATGTAAAGATGCTTGAAAATCTGTTAGATTTACTTCTGTAGATATAGGAATCTCATCTCTTGCAGTATTAGAGTTACTTCCCCTTTGTGTAGCAGACGACTGATTCTCTCTACTTGTAAGGTCAGACATTTGCAGAGTACCATCCCCTGGTTCAGGGGCATTTTGTGGAAGACTAAATTCAACTTTTGATGCATTCTGGCTTTCATTTCCTCCAAACTTTGAAGGAGTACTGAAATTCCCCCTCTAAAAAGAATAAATAAAACTTAATATTATAAACTGGAATCTGAAATACATCTTTATTTTCAATTTCCATTCCTTATTCACTATTCCGTGTCACTAGCCTACACCCCATTGTCAATATTCTATGCAAAAAGTCTCGCAGTCAACATTTTGGAATACAGTTTTGTCTTTTTGTGATTGTGGAACAATTACTAATTTTTATCATTGTAAAAACAATTGTAGATGGTCCTTATTATCTTTTTAAAAATCAGTGACTTGATAACATATCGATTTAATTGTGTGCAATGTTAATTTACTGTGACCAGGTGACAATAATATGATCATTGTATACCATTATATTAAGTTTTGTACATAAAATGAATGAATTCATTACTACAACATAAATAGAATGGGGTTAGGGTCAGGGTTATGGTGTTTAAATGCCACTTTCAACAATATTTCAGTTATATTGTCATGGTCAGTTTTATTGGTGGAGGAAACCGGAGTACCTGGAGAAAACCACTAACCTGTCACAAGTCACTGACAAACTTTATCACATCATAATGTTGTATCGCGTACACCTTGTCATAAACTCACAACTTTAGTGTTGATAGGCACTGATTGAACAGGTAGTTTAAATCCAACTACCATGACAACGCCCATGACTGCCCCACAAAGATAAATAAAAATACTGTCGGCATATAATTATATTCAGATAGTCATTTTAAATTTTCAAGCTAAAATATATCAATAAATAGGTTTTTGAAGAATTATGTGTTAATTTCTGGAAATGAGAACTATCCTGAATGATGAAAATTGATGCTCCACTTCCAGCTTAAGTAAACAGTGGCATAACTCTGGCAATAGCCACATCATAAAAGGTATATTAACCAAATTATTAGAAATTTCAAACTAGAGGCTCCCAGGAGCCTGTAATCGCTTACCTGGTTTTCAATTTTACATCTAAAGTTAATAGAAAATGGGGGTGTTACACATAATTTTGAAAGTGGGCCAACCAATGATCATTTCAACTCAAATTTCTGAGCAAAAGATTTAGATGTGATTTTTATCTCATAATATTCCTAAATGGAATAAACTGGCTGAAAAAATCTCACAGAAAAACCCAGAATGTATGTTAAACTACTCATTGCCATGTAGCTGCAGCTAAAATATGAGCTCATTTTGATTTATACAAAAGCAGCAATGGACAATTGAAGAATTTCCTATTTTTAGAAATAGCAGCCATCTTGAATGGAGAGCGGGGCTGTCAGACACAATTTTGAAAGGGGCCCACCCAGGGACCATCCCTGCCAGGATTGGTTTAATTTGGTTCAGCGGTTTCAGAGGACAAGATTTTAATGTGATCTTTTATCAAAACATGCCTAATTTGCATAATCTGTATAAATCGGCTGAAAGAAAAATTTCACAGAAAAACCAAGAATATATGTTAAACTACTCCTTGCCGTGTAGCTGCAGTTAAAATTTGAGCTCATTTTGACTTATACTAAAGCAGCAATGAACAATTGAAGAAATTTATATTTTTAGTAACAGCAGCCATCTTGAATGGAGGGTGGGGCTGTCGGACACAATTTTGAAAGGGACCCACCCAAGGACCATCCCTACCAGGTTTGGTTTAATTTGGTTCAGCAGTTTCAAAGGAGAAGATTTAAATGTGATCTTTTATCAAAATATGCCTAATTTGCCTAATCGGTATAAATCGGCTGAAAGAAATATTTCACAGAAAAACCCAGAATGTACATTAAACTACTCCTTGCCATGTAGCAGCATTTAAAATTTGAGCTCATTTTGACTTATACTAAAGCAGCAATGGACAATTAAAATTTCATCCCCCCTTTTTTCTATTTTTAGCTTGGCAGCCATCTTGGTTGGAAGTCGGGATCACCGGACACAAATTTGGAAGGGGACCATCCAAGAACCATTCCACCAAAGTTTTGTTGCAATTGGCCCTGTGGTTTCTGAGGAGAAGATTAAAATGTGAAAGTTCATGACGTACGACAGACGGACAGACGACGAACGCTAAGTGATGGCAAAAGCTCACATGGCCTTTGGCCAGGTGAGCTAAAAAGGGCCATAACTCCCAGATGGGTATTTAGATTTACTTCAAAATTGAAGGGTAGGTAGGTTTGGAAATGCTGCATATATTTGCAATTTAAACTTGTCATCTATCTCCTATAGTTATTGAAATATAAGAAGAAAAGTATTAAAATTTTAAAAATTTGATGAAAAAGGGGTAATAACTGCCAGATGGGTAATCAGATTTACTTCAAAATTGCAGAGTAGGTAGATCTTGACATGCTGTACATTTTTGCAATTTAAACTTAACATTTATCTCTTACAATTTTTTAAATAAAGGAAGTATTAAAATTTTGAAAATTTAATGAAAAAAAGACAAGAACTCCAAAATGGGTATTTGGATTGACTTCAAAATAAAAGGGTAGGTAGATCTTGACATGCTGCACATTTTTGCAATTTAAACTTAACATCTATCTCTTATAGTTTTTGAAATATAAGATGAAAAGTATTAAAATTTTGATGAAAAAAGGAGCAATAACTCACAGATGGGTAATAAGATTTACTTCAAAATTGCAGGGCAGGTAGATATTGACATGCTGCACATTTTTATAATTTAAACTTAAAAGCAATCTCTTATAGTTTTTTAAATAAAGAACAAAAAGTATTAATATTTTGAAAATTTGATGAAAAAAGGGCAATAACTCCAAAATGGGTAATAGGATTCACTTCAAAATGTCAGGGTAGGTAGATCTTAACATGCTGCACATTTTAACCCCTGTCAGATTTTTTATATTACTAATGGTTTCTGAGTTATTACCCAAAACCTGCAATTTTACCATATGTTCTATTTTTAGTAACAGCGGCCATCTTGATTGGTGCATGCCATCATCGGACACAATTTTTAAACTAAACACCCTAGTGATGATTCAGACCAAGTTTGGGTACAATTGGTCCAGTAGTTTCAGAGGAGAGATTTTTTAACAAGTTTACGACGTACGACGGACGGACAGACGGACGACAGACGCCAAGTGATGGCAAAAGCTCACTTGGCCTTTGGCCAGGTGAGCTAATAATTTGCTCAAGGGGAACTTCAGCTATTGAGAAGAAATAGATCTTTCAGTAAATTAAGGGGCACAAATCCAGAACGGTAAAAGTGATAAAGTCTTTATTCAAATTTGATTTGCCTTTCATGACCTTGTGCATTAATTCTAATTGATTTGGTTAAAAGGAAATTAAGTCACTGAACGGAATTTAAAGGCAGGACGTACAAACTTGCATAGATGGAAACCGGCAAATCCTAAAGCTAAGCTCTGAGGGCATTAAAACCATGGGAAGTTTTATGTAGTAAATTTATATTTACTTTAAACAACTGGTAGCATTTAAATAAAACAAATAAAAGTATTGTATGTGCATAAGCTTATAAATTGCATAAAATTTGCAGTACACTTAGAAAGATTCCCACAACATAAATTTAACTCTGAGTACCTTTCTCTGAGGGGTAGTAGATAGTAGACTTAAAGCTTCATTCCACTGAGACTGCATCATCTGTTGTAGTTTTAACAGTATATCTGTCCTAAAATTATACAGTAGAAAATTGTAACTTGTATACTAATAGTCAAACCTATATATAAAGGCCACTCAGGGGAACCTGAAAATGTTACCTTTATGAGCAGTTGTCCTTTATATACAGTTAAAATTATATGCACTATTCCTGAATGGGAAAGATGAGACTGCCCTTTATAGACAGTGATTTGTTATATAGAGGTGCCCCTTAAGGCAAGTTTGACTGTATTAACTCATGAACAGCAGCTTAGTTACATTAAATATACATCATTAATTGTAGAGTATATGTAAGGGCTTATCCAGAAAATATTATATGGTGTTAAGGGATTGGAAGACATTGTTTAGTTGACGTGCCAACCACACAATTTTTTTAAATTTTACATTTGAACTGGATGAATCAAGCACAGACAGTAAAAGCTGTCTAACCCGAACCTCCTTGGGACCTGCTTTTATTTTCCGAATAGGCAATTGCTCAGTTTATACAGGTTAAATTGACAAATATTTCCTACTCTGGGATTTTAAACAAGATTATATTTATTATTTCTACATAAGACATATCTGTAATCTCCTAAAGTCTAAAATTATAATTCAAATTTATCAGCTGTGTGGTAACATGTTTTTTTTTGTATTCAATAAGTGCATTTGCACAATGTGATATTTTCTTTTCAAGTTTTATTCTGTTGGTTATTATTAACTACAAATTTTTAAAACTGGTTACGGAAGCATGATAAACAAGAATTCTGCGAGTATTGCACATAGCAATACATTGTCCCCTACCAGCCGCAAAAATCAGAGGACCTAAAATATTAGAAGTATCACCTTGCAATGACTAGATTTTAAATTTACAAGTTCAAGGGCCAAAACTCAGCCAAAAATCATTCGACCGGAACTTTAACTATAACTCATCTAGATATAGCCACATACCAAATATCAAGTCAATATATCAAAGGACGTCAAAAAAAAGTCCGGACAACTTAAAATTTTAATGTGACGGACGGACGGAACCTAAAACTATAGTCCCCTTCGTCTTTCGCTGGTAGGGGACTAACAAGCTTGAGATTATGTAAGAATATATTGGTCAGATCTATTTTATGAGTTATCAAGTTATGTTACGTTATGTAAGTCATGGGTAAAATACATTGGTGGTTTACAGAAAGTGGCAATGTCGACAGATGGTTTGGCGATTGGTTACTTGTGTTAATTGCCACTTCCATATTTTCTGTTATATCGTAATGATTAGACTTGTTGTGAAGGAAAGTCCGGATAGATATACCAATGAACTCTCCAGTTTTTGGAGGTATATGGAACCTCTTGAGTATATTGGTATTCAAACCCATGTGAGTGATGTTGTTGTCAAAAGACCACAACCACACATCTTTCTAGACCCCAGTTGACACCTATGATTGAGACATAATTTACTTATACTAACCTTTGTTTCTCTAATTTCTGTTTTGTCTCCTGTAAACCACTTATTTCAGATCGATACTGTTGAAGTCTGAAATAAATTTATAGATAATAGTACATTAACAATTAAACATGAATCCTAGATAACATTAAGGATCAAAAACAAAATGTTTGTGTGTAGTATAAGACCATTTTATTTTCTGTCTTTAACTTGAAAAGCTAAGAAAAAAACACAACTAAATATTTAAAAAAAAAACTTCTTTTTTTTTCAATCAAAAAATAAAATTGATTTACTAGTTTCTAGAAGGGTTACGGTTATAGTGTTTAACACCACTTTCACTAATATTTCAGTAATATCCTGGCGGTCAGTTTTATTGGTGGTGGAAACCGGAGTACTGGGAGAAAACCACCAACCTGTCGCAAGTCAATGATAAACTTTATCACATAATGTTGTATTGAGTACACCTCGCATGAGCGAGATTCAAACTCACTGATTGCATAGGTAGTTTTAAATCCAACTACCATATGATCACGACCATGACGTTTCTAGAAGGTATCTCAAACAAAAAAAGATAGTTTTGTGACTATAGTACTTACTTTTCCTCATATTCTTGCACCTGCCTACGATTTTCGTCATCTCTATCTTTCAGCTGTCTGTGGAAATTTGCCAAATGTTTCTCTAAATCTTCTTTATGTCGCTGATTTAATTCTTTCGTGTGTTCATAATGTTTTTCTCTTAAATCACTGTCTGCTTTCTCAACTCTTTTCTGAAGTTCTGACATTTGGTCAGAAATCTAAAATTTAATCAAATGTAACGTGATCAGATCAATATCAGAATTACTGAAATAACTTTTTTAAGCTCTATTGAGCTACATATCTGTTACATTTTCTTACATTGCATTGCTGCCATATTACATAGAGTGCAATTAATTGATACATTAGTACAATAAATGGAAGAGTGTGTCAATAGGACATGGACGACCTCCCTTCTAATTAAAGTAAACTGTGGTAATACTTGGCAACAGTAAAAGGCATAA
The DNA here is from genome assembly GCA_002080005.1 of Gigantidas platifrons. Lineage (NCBI taxonomy): Eukaryota > Metazoa > Mollusca > Bivalvia > Mytilida > Modiolidae > Gigantidas > Gigantidas platifrons. Next base: position 176,250 of record MJUT01039708.1, read on the forward strand.
CAACAAATTTTATATTGAGTTCTGTATTTTGGTAAATAAAAACATTGTTTATAATAAATTTCAAAGGATTTGCTTAAGATGAAATTAAGTTATTAAATGGAAACCAGAGAAATTGGTATCGCTTCGCAAATCATGGGGCATAACTCCTGAACGGAAAATGTGTAAAAGTCCAAAATAGAACTTGGCTGACTTTTTAATGGTTTCTGACTGTATATAAATTTCAAATGATTTGTTTAAGGGGGACTGGAATTACTGAAGGGAAATCTGAGAAATTGGTATTTGGGGCGAATCAAGGGACAACACTCCAGAAGGGAATAAGTGTCCAAAATCTAATGTCTATGGTTCCTGACCTTGTGTATAATATAAAATGATTTGCATCTGAATCATCTGACTTACTTCTTTTTCCATTTGAGATGCCAGCTCAGCTTCTAATGTTCTCTGTGCACTTTCAAATTTAGCTTCCATTATACCCATTTCTACTTTCAAACTTTCCTATAAAATAACATACATGCTTAAACATATATATCTATATATACTATAGGTTGTATGATATACAACATAATACTCATTCTATCTCCCATACTACATGTAAATATAAATCTGGCACACTTAATTTATGACTGTTAATAAATCAATTTTTTCACTATTCTGTTATTAGTTTTTTTCTAATTTGACTAAGTGTATCAATGTACTGTCAGTCAGCCAATTCAATAAATTTTAATGCTTCTGTGGTTATCATTTATCATTGTAGAATATTTTGAAATGTCCATAGTACTTATTGGGTATTAAATTTACAGGTCTCTGCACCATTATATTTAACAATCAAGACACCACACCCATGTCTAAAACCATCAAACATCTATGGTCTTGTTTCAAACCACCAAAACCACATCATCTTGTTTTAAACCACCAAGAAGCTGTGGTCCTCTTATACACCATCAAAGTAGCCATGGTCTTGCTAAAAAAAACATCAAAGAAGCCATGATGTTACACTATCATCAGTTGTCTCCCCTACTAGACATTCCTAGTTTAAAAGCCATGATATTACACTATCATCAGTTGTCTCCCCTATTAGACATTCCTAATTTGACATACCTTTTCTCTCTGTACAGCATCATGTTCCATTTCCATTTTCTTGATAATTTTCTGTATTTCATGTATCTCTTCTTCTGTTTGTTTGTTACGTTGTGACAACTCTTCATTCTTGTCCTAAATTGGCAAAAATCAATAATATTTTTTTTTAAACTTTCTAAATAGTTTGTAACAACATGATTTTCCAACCGTTACCTAAATTACATAAGAACAACATTAATGCTTAACCTAATTCAAAAAAGATCCAAGATTGTTCTGTTCAAAACTTCAAAATTCACCCTTCTTGCAACTTGTCCTTTTAAACATTTTAAATTCTTTGTACTCATTAAAACAAACAATGATAATTGGTTTATGACTTAGGTCTACTATCTATCTACCTTTTCCTGTTGAAGAACTTTAATATTCGACTCGGATACTGAATCTATTTTATTGAGAAATTCTTGTTCCCTTTTAAACCAACTGTCTTGCTCCTGAAATTTAAAATAATGTTAAATTAATGTCCTGATATCATATGTAAACTAGGAAGAACTGCTTTAGATACCTAAAACTTATGTCTCCCCTTAATGCGGCCATCTGTACAACAATAAGTTACACATTATGAGTTAAATGATACTATTTAAAAAACAATTATTTGACCTTGAGGTAAAAGGTCAAGGTCCCATGAAGGTCATTATGGTATGCGACACACCGCCTTATGGTCATGCAACCACATACCAAATATCATTGCCCTATCTCGAAAGACAAAAATGTTATGGCCCGGATAAGAAAATACTATTTAAAAAACTATTATTTGACCTTAAGGACATCAAAGGTCAAGGTCCCACGAAGGTCATGCGGCCATCTGTACATCAATAAGTTACACATTATGAGTTGAATGATACTATTTAAAAAACAATTATTTGACCTTGAGATCAAAGGTCAAGGTCCCACGAAGGTAATTATGGTATGTGACACACCGCCTTATGACCATGCACGCACATACCAAATATCATTGCCCTATCTCGAAAGACAAAAATGTTATGGCCCAGACCAGAAAATAATATTCAAAAAACAATTATTTGACCTAAGGTCAAAGGCCAAGGTCCCACGAAGGTCATTACGGTACACAACACACCACCTTATGGTCATGCACCCACATACCAAATATCATTGACCTATCTCAAAAGACAAAAAAGTTACGGTCCGGACAAGCTTCGCTGAGAAGAAGTGGAAGAAAAAATCAGACCAAAACAATATGTCTCCCTTCATTCGAAGGGGAGACATAATAAACTGATTTATGTTTGTAGTTGACAGGGTCAAATTTGCTTCCGTTAATTCAGGATTGGATTAATGGATTGTGTTTTCCTGAGAAACTAGCCACCGTCGAATTTGATAGCTTCAAATGCTAAAATATTCAGTTATAATTTCAACAACTTCAAAAAATATATATAGTTGAGCATTTTCTTTTAGTCACTTTTATGCAGTAAATCATAGATATCTGCTCATTTTATGAGCAAAAGCTTCATAAGAAATGATATTCTAACTATGTTATTTATTACTCTGAAACACTGTTATATAAAGTAAAAAGGTTGTGCTCAGGCTCTCAGCTAAAGGCTCCTACTATCAGGTAGAATGCTGAATTTCATTTTGGTAACACACACTGATTGAATAAGTAAATTTAAATCCAATCACCAGATATTTATGGCTACAAATTCTCTTCTTTAAATTAATAATTTATTCACCAAAACAAAATTCACCAACTTTTAATTTAAAACCTTATTACAAATTTGCTTTAATTCTATGATTTTTTTATCCATTACAAGTCTTGTTATATTCTTTTAATCTGACCTGACATATCCCCCTACCTGATACATTCTGTCCTGTAGTTGTTGAAACTTTTTATCGATCTGATCCCTATTATCTTTCACCATGTCTAACTCTTGTTTCATCAAACTTGATTTTTCTTTCTCAGTTTCCAACATTTCCTCTGCATGCCGTCTATTTCTTTCATTTTCCTCTATCTGTTAATATTATGATTTTTTATTAGTTTTTTAACTAGACTTATATTTTGTTCATACAATAATTTTTTTTCTCCAAAAATAATAGGTAATTCATCATTATTTGCATTAATTCAGAAAGCACTGTGTCCTTGCAACGTAGAAACCCCCTCTAAACTTAGGGGGTTGTGGTATCTAACACCACTTTCAACAATATTTCAATTATATTATGGTGGTCAGTTTTACTGATGGAGGAAACCGGAGTACCGGAGAAAACCACATATCTGCCGCAAGTCATTGACAAACTTTATTACATAATGTTGCATTGAGTACACTTCACCATGAGTGGGATTCAAACCCACAACATTAGTGGTGATAGGCACTTATTGCATAAGTAGTTGTAAATCCAACTACAGTTGACTCTCATTATCTCGAATTCGATATGGACCATGGAAAAAATTTGAGTCAACCGTAGTTCGACTCAAGAGGAGCTACGAAAACCGGAAGTGTAGTTTGTTTAATGACGAAAGGGAGACAACTCGAGCGAAATTTTGAAGCGCTAACACCAGCATCGCATGTCCCGATTCTCGGAACGATTTAAAATTTATTCGATGTTTTTGTTGCTTTTTTTTTCTATGTTAAATTCTTTTAATCTTGTGGAACAACTGATAACTTCTAGATATCTTTTTTGTATGCATGATTATGTTTTTCAGCTGTTGCGTTGTCATTAAACTTCACCCATCATGACATATTTTTCTTTGTGCAATATTTACAATAAATTGTGTGTTTTTATGATTCAATAAAGTGTAAAAAATTTCCCCTTTTATTACAACTGTTAATTAAGAGTAACATTTTTTTCAAATCTCTCAAAATTGAGAAATTATAATCAAAATTAATTTCCGACAATAGATAAAACACTTCCGTTGTGTACTTTTCATAATCATTGATGTATGCCGACCCAAGCGCACTTATAATATTATGAATCGATAATTTTTGATTGTACACATCTAACTTGTCTCATAATACCAAGCCAATTACAAATTAATTTGACAGATTGTGAAATAAACATGTGAAATAGCCTAAGGTAAAAATGTCAAAGCCAATGACCGGATGTTTCACCTGTGATCCGATTTTAATCCCAAGGTAATACACATGTTTTGACAGGTAAATTCGACTTAACGAATATAAATAATATGGCTTTCTACATCTTGGGATCAAAACTTTTATTCGAGACAACCGAAATTTAGACTCATCCGAATTCGACTCAACAGGAGTCAAATTACATATATTTATACACAACGAAGTTCGGGACTTCGATAAAAATTCGACTCAACCGGAAATTCGTGTCAACCGAGTTCAAGACAATGAGAGTTAACTGTACCATATGATCACGACCACTTATGTTTATAGGTGTAAGAATGGTATCCATCTACAAGCACCCTAGAACCACCAAATATTATTGTGTGTTAATTAACTTTTTGATAGAAAGGACAATAACCAGGAGACATGTCGCTATCTTATTCTTATGCAATAAAAATATCAATAATCTGTACTTATACATGTACTTCCTCCTAAATACCTTTGATCTCATTTCTTCTACAGAAGATTCTGCCTCATCTCTTTCCCTTCTTACAGCCTCTAGTGCCTGGGCCATGTCTTGCTCAAAAGAATTTATTACCTGTTGAAATGAAATTGAGAAAACGATAACATCAAAATGATCTAACAATTAATATTGATTTATTAAACATGTCAGTTTAATTTACAGTTTTGTGTATCCTTCCTTAAATATTTCTTCCTAACTTGTTCTTCCAAGTTTTATTAACACCAGTCTAATTTGTTCTATTTGTTCAGTATTTTATTTAATATGCTATATATTCATGTGTTATGTAGGACAAGTGCCAATTAATTTTAGTCACACCCAATAAAACAAGATATTGCACACTACGTCATGCTAAGAATACCCCCACTCGTTCATTTGTAAGTCACATGGTAAACAGGAAGTAGATGTGCGGTAAACCTGGAAAGGGGAGACACGGTACAAGTCACCATGCCAAGGCCATATATCATATATAAAATCATTTCTTCCAGTAGAAGCTGAGATAACTGTTACGAAAGTTTTCATTACAGCAAACATGAAAAATTCTAAGTCGCACTGTAAACAGGAAGTAGATGTGCGGTAAACCTGGAAGACATGGTACAAGTCACCATGCCAAAGCCATATATCAAATATAAAATCATTTCTTCCAGTAGAAGCTGAGATATCTGTTACGAAAGTGTGAATGGACGGATGGACGGACAGACAAGGTGATTGCAATATAGCCCCCTCTCTACGAGTGGGGGTATAATGACTACTAATTGTATATTTTGTGCTTGACAGAGTGTGTAAAAACATTTATTAACATTATAGATCAAATTATTCTCTTATATTGCCATAGATTTTATTCTAAATAGTGCAAGTCTATCAAATTGAATTTGTATATACGCTTGTCAAAGATACCTTCCTCCCTCTGTCCACAGGGCCTACGATAACTCTGAACTTATCTCTTTAACATTGTATACTATTGTTGATGTACACAGGAATAATGATGACCGTTAGATTAACCTTTCGTGACAAGGTATCACCTCAGTTTATGAAGATATATTTTTATATAGTGGATTTGGCCCAAGGGGCTAAATGGTTCTTCATTATTCTAAGCGTATTGGTTCATTATAAGTTACGAAATGGCTGATTACCTGTTGTTGTTTAGCAATCATGTCATCTAATTTCTTCTTTTCTTGACGACATTTTTCTAATGTCACTGTTTTCTCTTGATCTTGATTTTTCCAACCTTCCAAAACCTTTCCTAATTGCTAACAGAAAAAAGAATTAACTGTTTACTGAATGTGTAACAATGGATATACATGTAGTAGTTAATTTCAATAATGGGATGTGCGTTTAACTGATATGAATATAACCAAACCTGTTTTATGAGATCTTCTAATATGGAAAATTGAAATAGCGTCACATAAGACAGGTGATCGCTAAATACAGATTTAATTAATATTAAAAGCATTGTGAGGGGAATATAAAATGAGGTCATTAAAGCAGGCGTAACTGTAGAAGTTAAAACATTTCATTAAATCTAAACTTTACATTCACTTTAAAACTTAAGGTCCACAAAATTATTGATACCTTCATCTGACCTCTTGCAGGAAAATTGTAAAATAAGAGATATACCGTAACAGATTTTCAGCAAATTTTAAATCAATCCTTAAATAACTTAAATAAAGAAACAATTTCTCTGGATTGTCTATTTTTGATTGCCCCTCCGGTATTCTCTCCTGTTTATTGCTAACTTGTACCTCATCTTACTGTTCAATCTATATTACATTTGTTTATTATTATTGACACACATCTGTAGAATAATGCTAATCTGTGGCAATCCAGGATGTCTGTCAAAATGAATTTGAATTTTGGTGTTTAATGCCACTTTCAGCAATATTTCAGCTATATCATGGCGACCAGTTTTAGTGGTGGAGGAAGCCAGAGTACCCGCAGGGATCCACCGACCCTGGGCAAGTAACTGGTAAACTTTATCACTTGCAGCTGCGAGTCGAGTGCACCCTTTTTTGTAATTTACAAAGCTTGGCGCGAACCCACGCCATATTGGTGATAGGCTTGTACCAGTTGTTAGATCCAACGACCTAACCCACGGAGCCACCTGGGCCCCTGTCTGCCAAAACATGAAGAATATCTATTTTAAAGAGGTGTTAATTTTGGTATACCAACTTTCCATTTTATGTGTTGAATAAAACCTTGTGAATCATATTTTTAGTTACCTTATCTAACTGTTCAATCATGATGTCTTTACGTTTATCAGTAGAAACTGCCACAGCCAACTGTTGTTGTGTTTCTAAATGCTACAGAAATACAATCATTACAAGTACATGGATATATGTATGGTTCATTTTCAATATCATGTTTCAAATTCATATACTACAAATTTTGATATTCAAGAATAATTTCAGAATTTCAAACAGATATTAACAATATTTGTTATACAAAATCAGGAACCAATACAAGATATTGGTTGGTTCCATTCCATCTTAATGTTGTTTTTTAAAACAAGTATGAAGTGACTGTGATCTAGTATTCTATAAACTACTGTCCATTCACCAATTATAAGCTAATTGCCAGCTCATATAATATACTGGACTTGTATCTTTAGTGAGAAAGTTCATCAGGTATTTACTGATGACACATTACAAAATAAAGTGAAAACTGTTAATTTCTTGAAATTTATTAAATCCAAGGACCATAATGCTGTAAATGTAAACAAAAATCGATCAACCTGAACGAAACTCAGAATTTATCTATAATTTCTAATAATATTTCTTTGCAACAAAAATCAGGATCACCGAAAAATATCATTTTGAAACACTGTTTTTATGTTTGTATTTAAAAAATCATTTTCAAACTTTTTTCCTTTATAGAACAGATTCTTATGTTCTAGTAACTTAAGCATTAATTCACATCTCAACTTTGAATTCAGGTATTTTGTACTTACCTTAATATTTAATTTCTGTATTTGTTGTTCACAATGCTGAAATCAAAATGACAGAATGTTTTACTTTATTCCAGAGAAACATATTCAAGAATTGGTATCAACAAAAATGCTACAAGGGGTATAATTTTGAGTACTAAATTCAATAAAATCTGTAAATTTTATAGTCTTTGGTTTTTGATTTGGCCTTGGCTCAAACCCACGATCAACCACATTTGAGGCGAACATGCCAACAATTACACCACCAATGCAGTTCATATTGTATTTGAAATGTTATTGTAAAACAATTAACTAAGGTTTATCTCTCATAGACATTTTTTCTGATATCCAATGTTTCCTATTTCAACTGTTTCGGGTTGACAACATTGTATTTAATCTAAATACAGAAGTGTGTATAAGGTGTGTTAATTTTAATTATAATAATTGACTAGTATTGATACACAGAGATATACTATTTAAATTACCTTTCTTCTGTATCTTTCCTTCTCTAATATTTCTCTCAGTCTGGTATTTTCATTGTGTACAGAAACATCATTTCTATTGATAGATGAGTTATCAGTCCACATACAGGCAGTAATGGAAGGGAAATTCTCCAACAACTCAGACACATTGTCTTGGTTATTTCCACTAAAATTAGAAGAACATTTTACTTCTTCAGTGTGAAGATAAATAAAGCCATAATATATATACAATATACGTACATTGTCGGTAAATATAAAATTTATTTGTACAAGCTTTAGAAACAACCAGAATAGCGAGCCTTCGGCAAGCTTTTCAGGCCTGTTTCGCAGTGAGTACAAATGAATTTTATATTTAACGACAATGTCCGTATTTTGTGTTTATCCTGCAATGTCAAAAAAATCAGAAAACTTGTCAGATTTAAACAAAAAGGACAGAAACAAGTGTCATTCCTCGCCTTTCATAAATGTTGTCAAGGGTGTCTTCTTCGTGGTCCGCGTTACATTAGTACCAGTTTCATACTTGTCTGCGCCCTCCGCTGTACATAGCTACAGGGTACCAGGAAAGTTTATTCGTAGGCTGAAAAGTTTATTCGTATAGTACGAAAAGCTTATTCGTCTAGTACGAATAAAGCAAAAATTTATTCGTATAGCATATTTGTACAGCAAATGTACTGATTGCAGGATAAAAATATGTCCTGTCATACCTCAGTTGTTAAGTAATATTTATACCACAGTTCCTCAGTTAAGTGATTAAACAATCGAACGCAAAGCGTGATATTGTTTAACCGTTTAACTCGGATAACCATGTGGTATAAATGATTTGTAACTTGAAGCCATGCAATATCACATCTAGGTCGTTGATTATTGCACGGCTCTCTGAGAGTAATAACACTACAGCCCAGATTTAACGTGTGCAATATCTGTGTGTATTATTTCATAGTTCTTAGCTGTTACTTACATTTTGGTATATAAACCATAAAAAAATCAAAGGAAAAGAAAGCATTAATGTTACAATCAATGTTATTGTATCACATTAAGGGATACTTCATTACTTATAAAGATTTATCTACATGTATATTAAGTGATTAACGATGTTTTTTAAAACGAGAGGACTTTTCTCAGTCATCTCTCATCGAATGGCTAAGCCCAGAGATGAGAGATGACTGGGAAACGTCCTCAAGTTTTAAAAAAACATCTTTAATTATTTTATTGCTATTTTGTATTCATAATTAAATAATTTTTGTTGAGATACTGACATTTTTTTTAAACACAATTAATATTTTATATCGTTAATCACTTAATTATCAAGAATTTGGTAATGTGACATCATTATAACGTCATATTAGAAAACAAGATACTACTACGTGCATCCTTGACTACGCTTAGCGATTAGCGATAATTGGAATCATCTCATGCGCTTACGTGATATGAAATATATCGGTTTTAAACACCAAAGGGAAAATAAACAAAATAGCGATAAAAAATAATTATCAACAAAAATATATTAACCTATGACCTGATGTCATAATGTATTTTTTTCAATCTCATATGGCAAGTTATCCAAGCATCACACAATGAAGGAATATGATCACAAAATGTACTCAATGCAACTTTGTGATAAAGTTAGTAACTTCAGGGAAATCACGGTTAAACAGTACTTATATACCTCATCATAGAGTAGTCATTATTCCCAGAGTCTGTTGTAGTATGGACTGGTTCACTAAAATCATTGAAGTCAAATGGTTTGGCTCCTAAAATGGACAAAAATCATACATGTAATTTATTGTTTAATCAATCAACTTCTATTTGCAAATTTGCATTCACAGACTTCCTGGCATAAATTTGAGACCAATTTTTTAACTCATACTCCAAAATTGACCCACTAACGTTGTGAGTTCAAATCCCGCTCAGGTGAGGTGTACTCGATACAACATTATGTGATAAAGTTTGTCAGTGACTTGCGACAGATCGGTGGTTTTACTCTGTGTACTCTGGTTTCCTCCATCAATAAAACTGACCACCACAAATAACTGAAATATTGTTGAAAATGGTGTTAAACACCAAAATCCAACCAAAATTGACTCAGAACACAGTAGTCATCATGAGACACATAGATTTCAGAAATAAGTCTGAATTGCTACATTTACACTATTTAAATAAAACAGAATAAAAGATCGTTGGCCACTGGTCCCCCGACACCAAGGTTATATGGTAAGATTAAATTTTGAAACTACTGTAAACTAGAGGATCAGGTGAGCCTGTATCACTCACCTGACTTAAATAATTCTGAAAGGAGACCACCCAAGGACCATTTTGAAGTAAAAAAAAGGGAGTAACTCTGGTTAGATTTGTCGAAAAATCATCATTATCAAACTTGACCTAGATATTCATGAGATACACTTACATACCAAACCTAGTTTCAATCTGACTTTTTGTTCACAAGTTATAATTTGGAAACAAAAAAATTAGCAATTTTGAAATATAAAAAGGCATGTAACTCCGGTAAGATTTGTCAGAAAATGATCGCTATCGAACTTGACCTAGATATTCATAAGATACACTTACATGCCACACCTAGCTTCAATCTGACTTTTCATTCCCAAGTTATCATCTGGAAACCAAATATTTAGCAATTTTGAGGTATAAAAAGGGGCACAACTCTAGTAAAAATTGTCGAAAAATTGTCATTATCGAACTTGACCTAGATATTTATAAGATACACTTACATGCCACACCTAGCTTCAAACTGACTTTTCATTCACAAGTTATCATCTGGAAACCAAACACACGGACGGACGGATGACACTCATTTCATAATATATCAGATAAAGACTTCTATTACTGCAAGTTGATAAAATGGATAATACATTGAAACCTGTCTAAAACTAAACCTCCTTGGGACAAACTTTTGGGTCATGTGTTATGTTTATACAGGTTAAATTAACACAGATTTCCTGCATTGGGACTTTATTTATAGCTAGGTATACACAGGATGCCATTTTTATTCAGTATTTGGTTTAGATAGGTTTCACTATACTAAAATCTCTCTAAATTGTATTATTTACCTATCATAGATTCTCCTGTAGATATTTTCAGCATATTCTTCAGTTGACTACGGACATTTTCCATTCCTTGTACATCTAAACTACTATCCTGAAAGGTATATTTGTATTACATGTAAATCATTTCATAGTATTATCTTATGGTATATGTGATTATTATGTTTGTTGTGTTCAGGCTCATAACAATTATTTCCTAAATTATAAATATCAAAGAGAATATAGCAGTAGAAAGGAAATCAATTCAATATAAATACATGTAGATACAATTATTAAACTATTTAAATGGTTTATTTTTGAAATGCCATGGAATGCATGGATGTTTTATTTTGAAATGCCACGAGCAATACCATTATATCATTTCAATAGAAATTATTTTGCATAGAACATGTAACATATAAACTGATGTGATTTTTCTTAATTAAGAAAATGTGATATTTCAAATGTTATCAGACACTTTTATTTGAAAAATATGCAATTAGAATAAGTTCAGTTTATGCAAGAAAAAACAGTAGCAGAAATATTGCTTAAAAAAAAAACATTATTGTAGTACAGTGGAACCTTCAGTGATCCGACACCTGAGTTTTCCGACATCCTGTGACTTCCTACAAGAATTTCAGGTCCCAAAATATTTCTTTAACATTTTTTATTAAAAAAACCTTGAGTATTCCGCAACCTGCCACTTCTGACACTGTTTTACAATCCCTGTGTTATTAATTACACTTAATAAATCCGGTCTTATTCTTCCATGTGTATCATTAAATATAAACCATTTAACAAATTGACAGGCTTAGCTCACAAATAAATTTTGATTTTAACTAATTGATTGGCAGGTAATTAGAGGTTTATTAGTAAGTGTTAAAAGTAAGCTTACAAAGAATATATCTGTAATAATTAAAATTTTACAGTTAACTGTTTTCACTTTGTTTGTAAAGGACATGGTTACAACCGACAATTATCTGATCAGATTATGAAATTGTTCTAAATATATTAATTGTGTATAAATTAAATATTTAATGTATTTTCATCTACATTGTATTCCAATTATTTAAACCATATCCTACATAATCAAACATACCCAATTTCTTCTCTTGTTATATTTGTGCAAATTTCGGTTAATCAAAAAGAAAACCAGAGTTTTCTGACATCCTGTACAATCCAACACATCTGATTGGTCCCTTGGTGTGTTGGATTAGACAGGTTCCACTGTACATATATTATACATCAGGACAATAGGTAATTAACTAATTCTTACATGTGCTGTTATCTACTTACATGCGCATCTGAGTACTGTTCTACCTGAGTAACAGGTGAGTAATCCTCTCTAGTTTTAGGAGGTTCTCTACTATCCCGATTCATCCCTGTCTGTTTAGTATAATCTCCCCTGTTTCCCATAGACACTGGTACACCACTGGAATTGTTCTGGTCATCAGCAGATTGACCTCTAAATGCAGAAGCATTTCCTACCCTGTTTTGACCTTGAACTGACTGACGAGTATTTCTATTAGTAGGCAGACCTTCACCTACTCTGTTTAGATTTTCAGTTGACTGTCCATTACCCATTCTCATATCTCTCTTTGCCTTCACAGGTTGTGATGATATATTCCTCTCCTGAACTTTCCCCTTTGGTTCCTCTCTGACCATTCTGGTTTTGGCATTCTGTGCAAGAATTTCTCTTTTTTGAGCCCCTTTTTCCAAGTAAGATGGCGGGTCACGGTTACCTGAACCTTTGGCATAGTTCCAAGGTTTCTTGTCATTAGATTTGACTTCAGGCTTTGTGTTGCTTGGAGGCTTGTTTGAGTCCTTGTTTTGATTCATTTGCATCCCTGTTTGATTAGGAAATGGCTGACTTCTTCCTTCATTGGTTTCTGTTTGTTGTTTGGTCATAACAGTAGGTGGCTTTGCAGTTACATTCTGTACAAGTTTTTGTTTCTGACTGTCCGACATGTGGCTAGAATTCTGATGCCTGTTTTGTGTTTGGTGACTACTTGGAGCTGATGTTGAGATATACTGCTGTTGTGCCCACATGTTTACATTTCTTTGAATCTGTGACTGACCTTCATTCATTTCAAGGTCAATCAATTTCTGATGTTCTCCTCCACTTTGATTAAGACTATCAGGACTATGACCAAATTGAGTATGTTGTGGAACAGAAACAAATATTTCTCTTGTCTCTATAGTTTGTAAGTGGCGTCTACTTGGACTTATGCTATGATGATGAGGAGATTGGCCATGGTTTGGAGAATACATTGGTGATCTACTATCCCTTCCAAAGGGCTGAGCAGAGCGCTGTGGAGAATTTTGATTTTGTTCTAATGAATCATTATTTTGAAAAGGTGAAATGTCCCTTTCATTACTTGGCCTTTGTGAAAGCTCAAAATTTCCATCTGTAACATAATTTTGTTGATTCCCAAAATTAAAATTCTGCGGAATATTCTGCCTCATATTAGGGATTTTTGACAATGGCGGAGACTTCATGCCTGGATCAAAATCTTCTTTTTGAAATTGATTATTAAAGCCATGCAGTGGTGAAAATATAACTTTACTGTCTAATTCTTCTTCCTGTTCACTATGATTTGGCGATGACTTCAACTCATAAAAATTTCCATCTGGAGATTCGTTACGATCCATTCCTGAATTTTCTATAAATTGTTCTCTTGATATCATGGATATACTTTTACTATTCTTATGGTCGGGAGTTGAAGCTGAACGATCCACACCCCTTGGAAGAATAACATCCGTCATAGCAGTTTCATCCAATGATGAAAAATCAAGTTGTTTTATTGGACGAAACACAACAGATTCACTATCTCCAGGCATAAATCCTGAACTCTGTGAAAACATAGGACTGCCATCAGGACGAGAACGGTGATATGCAGCATTACTTCCCACATGGTCATCTTGTTTATTTTCTATTTGGATCAGTTCTTCTTGTCCAAACAAATCTCTTTGCATACCTTGGTCTTGTAGATTAAATCCATCATCACCAGTCATATAATGTTGTCCTGGTAATTCATTGGGGTCCATATATCCAAAATTTTGGCCAAGTTGTGAATTTGGCTCCAGATATTTTTGAAAATCTATTTGATGTTCATCTGTGATGTACTGTTGATTTACCTGATCCTGCTCATTTTCTCTCACCTCACCTTGACCTTGATATAAATGACCGGTTAATTCCTGATTAACATTATCATCCATACTTCTAACGTAAAACCTACAAAAATATATTTTAAAAATGGTTAATTTTTTTTTTATAACAAATATCTCCCATGAGCAAAACAAAAATTTGATGAAATATTCAAAGTAAAAAAGGGCAACAACTCCTTCAAAAATTTCTGATCTAACTGTTGTAAAGTTTAAAGATAATGATATGCAATCCTTATCAGCAAGTTTGCCAAGTATTGAGGAATTCTAAGATCCATACATTTACTATTGCCAATAACAATTTTGGTCACTGTTTGGTTTGTTTTTATTGGTTTATGCTGTTTAATGCCACTTTCAACAATATTTCAGTAATATCCTGGCAGTCAGTTTTATTGGTGGAGGAAACTAGAGTACGCGGAGAAAATCACTGACCTGTCGCAAGTCACTGACAAACTTTATCACATAATGTTGTATCAAATACACCTCGCATGAGCAGGGTTTGAACTAACTGTTTGTGGTGATAGGTACCGATTGCATAGTTAGTTATAAATCTAACTACCATACGATCACGACCACTGTTTTAAGTTAAAATTAAAATTATATTAAAATGGAGATTGTTCACTCAATTCTTGGATAACTTGAAGTGAAAAAAGTCTATATGTAGTGATAATCAGTAATGTATACCTTTGATAATTCGAATACAAAGTAAATTCAAAGTAATGCTTTGATTAAGGAAATAAATCAATGCTGCTAGTTTTTGTGAATATTGAAATTGCAATTTTAAAAGTATTTCTCATTTGTAAAAGTTTAAAATTTTCCAGCTAATTTAATTATTACCTTTCAACCTATTTTGATTAAAATAAATTATAGCTAATGCTTATTAAATCAGTATATGTACTGGGTTAACAAACTTGTTGATAGAATATGTAAACATCAAGATAGAAACATGATTATTCTTCATGTTATCCATCTCAGTGTTATATAGTGTCATAATGCAAAATGTTCTGTGTGAGTGAAGCCATTGTTATCTAAGCATTATTTTACAATTTTTTTGTATGTCTCTGCTAGGGGGACACACAAATAGATAGACATTATCACTAAACTGGCAACTCTCGACATCAAGTCAACCTTTGCCAAAGTCTTTGTCACTACTGGTCGAGGACCAATTATCGCCAACTTGCATGTTACTCGCGAGCGCACGTAAATTTTCTTGCCATTTTTTGCAGACGACAATAATAAATGGTGACAAAGCAGTCAGCAAAATCCTACATTTGTATCTTGGCTAATTCAAAAGAAATCAGGTAAAACCCCATTAGAAACCATACCTCTCGGGGGTCACGTACATGGAGCACAGAGATGCCAGTCACTATTATCAACAACAAAATATAGCAGATTGGTGTTCTAATGATCGCAAAATACTAGTGACACCTTCATTTTTTGTGGTAAGACTATTTCTTTAAATTGATAGAAATAACATGACTTGTTTTTACGAGTCACGACTTTCCACTTGTAACCTATTAATTAAATTTCATATACAAATCATTTGACGATATCAAGGATTTATATATTGTGCAGTGTCCGAAATTCGATAAGAACCTAATTTCGATAGGTCAGTATTTTTAGTGTCGCATTCGGATACTGATGACGTCACCACCCGGAACTTTTTGGTATAGAACGACCTAGTGTTGACGTCTAACACAAGTAAACAAAAATCTAGAAAATGTCTTTAAAAGAAGTGAGTAACTTATTTTATTCCTCCTAGACTAGAAAAACTATGTTTTCACTAATACCATTTTATTTGACCGCAAAACGTTGATTTTCCTCATGAAAACTTAATTAGAATC
>MJUT01039708.1:192777-208261 GCA_002080005.1 Gigantidas platifrons
ATATACTTCACAGTATCTTCGAACTTGGTGATTAGTGTCGACATTTTTTTGGGCCGAGATATATCGGGGACGACTATTTTAGGGCCGAATGAGTTGGAATTATCTCCCCTATCGAAATAAGGATACGCCATTTTCTTTCAAGTAAAAACAACGACACACTTCATAAGATTGACACCAGTCAAACTGTTTATCGGATGTTTCTTCTTTTTTGCACAGTTAAACAACTATATTAGTAATTTAAGTTTATTAAAGTATTTCATACAAAAAATCTACGGGAAGCTTGACATAAGCCAATAAGTCGTTACGTTATCGAAATTTGGTTACGCCAGGATAGTAGTATCTATGTTAAATCTCCCGAAGTTTCATATCCTTCCTACTCTATAAATCATTGACGATATGTAGTTCTATGACGGCGGAAATTGGTTAAAACAGTACGTGAATTCACGATATCATAGAACAAGCGGGACAATAATAGAGCATTAGACACCGTTAGAGGCAGACATATTTAGACCGTTTTTATATCGTGTAGAAACTTGCAAATGTTGAATGTTCTGTTGCTTGTCAAAATTATCCCGACATTGTGTGTGGGTGTCAATTACCTTATTTTCTTTTCAATATTTTAAGAAACGTAAACATGCAACGTATGATTTTTTCATACTAAATTTAACCTAAACACAATTTTGGGGTAGCTGTGAAATTTCATAAACAATTTTTTTCATGGTCGGTACATGCGCAGTACGTCTTGATTTTAAAATCTCTGGTGTTTCCCTTCAAATAGATGGAAGACATCCGTGACCAAGTTAAAAAGTAATTTTTAAAACATACACGTATGGAATGTACATTTTCCGTATACAATTTGTACTGAATTTATTTATAGTTGTCGATTTGTTTTATTAATACACCCGCATCTATTTAAGAATTTAAATAGAAGCATAGCAAAGTTCAGCATCAGCAAGCATAGATAAGATAAGATAAGATAAGATTTTATTGATCCAAATTAAAGGGCCCACGAAGGGGCATACAAACATAATAATATAAGGTGATTGTATAAAATATCAAATAAATTGTAAATACAAGAATGATAGACATGACTAGTGTTATAATAGACAATATTATAATATAAGATTCCAACTATCCGAAACAGTGACTTTTTAACAGGAAATCACACATGCTTATTAAAATATCTTTACTTTCTGAGTTTAAAAGCCATATAAATTTATCCCCAAATGATAATTTTTCAAAGTTAGAATAATTAATGTTATTCTTAATTATTTCAAGAAGCTTGCGCCTAGAAGTAATGTAAAAGGAACATTTTAATAGAAGGTGTTCTTCGGATTCTATTTCATCTGAAAAACATTTTACACAAATGCGATTCTCTAACTTGAGATGTTATAGGTTTTGAATATCTGCCAGTTTCAATCTTTAATTTATGGTTGCTGATTCTAAATTTAGTGAGAGATTTTCTTTGATTAAAATCTGATAAAATATGAAGATAATTTTCGAATCCAAAATTGCATTTGAGTTTTAGATAGGTTCGCAATTTCCCGTTTTCATCTAGAAGTTTATTTCTTTTAACATACCATTTATTTTTATAAAAGGCTTTTGTATAAACTTTAATTTTTCTGTTAAATGTATTATGCTTATATTTAAGCATATTGTGAATTCCTGTATTGTTATCAAATATTTTAAAAAGTCTCTGTAGACCAGAATACCAAGTGTCAATAAATCATTAAAACATCTACATCTACATCTACATGGTACGTTGAACTGTCACACTTGACCAATACTCAACGCTTCCGGTGGGCGCAAGACATATTTTTTGAAGAATAACCAAATAATAAAGCATAGCAATAGTAACGTATAGTTAAATAGACTGTAAACGTTAGTAAAGTGAGAAAAGAAAATAAAGAAAATGAGGTTCCATTTACTTTCCAATCATCTGGTCTAGACCAATCCGGCTTCCGTGGCGGTACCAGGAACTGAATCCCCGCCGGCACAGCTCTATCCCATCATTTGACTTACTGGGTAAATGGAAGAAGTAAAGTTAGATATAAATTGTGGAGAGCTCCCTCTTGAAGGATACCAAAGAGGGGGCCTCAGTGACTGAAGCTGGTAAACAGTTCCAGACTGGAACTGTTCTAGGGAAGAAACTGTACTTTAGGCTGTTTGTCTTCGTGGAATACTGTCGGTACTTCTTGGTATGTGTTGATCTGGTTCTGGTTGTCATCGGTGTTAGGTATTGGTGGCAAGGTATGTCTACAAGATCGTTGACAACTTTGTAGATCATAGTTAGTTGCAGTTTCTTTCTACGGCTCTCTAGAGTTTCCCATCCTAATTCATCTAGCATGCTGCCCACACTACTGGTGTTTCTGTAGCGGTTGGTGGCATAACGGGCTGCACGGCGTTGTACCATTTCAACTTTCCTCACACGGTCTTTTTGATGTGGGTTCCATACTGTTGCACAATAATCAAGGTTAGATCGTACCATCGCGACATATGCATTCGTTTTGGTCTCCTGGTTTGATGTTCTCAGGTTGCGTCTTAAGAATCCCAGCATGTTATTGGATTTCTTTGTAATTCTATCAATGTGGTGTATCCATGATAGGTCGGATTGGATGTCAACGCCTAGGTATTTGGTGCTCTGTGATCTTTCGAGTACTAGTCCCTTGAGTGTGTATGGGGGATGGATTGGAGAGCGTGATACATAGATAAAATTTAAAACAGATAATATATTAATATTTTAAGCTAAACGGAGCACTATAAAAACACACTAAAATTAGCACACAAGTCTTTAAAAACAAAACGACTAGAAAGAATAGTATTGGGGCGCCAAAGCAAGTTATTGTGTACGGAAGTTACAGGAACACTGATTAGAGAAACACGGGGTGCAGGCATACCGTGATTGAATTTTCAGAACGTTGCTTATTTAGACCTTCCAGTCCTGTTACACCATACTGAATAAAAGCTCTCTCGTCATATTTTGACGTTCGTGATCCCGGCATGTCTGTTGTGTTTTTGTATCTAAAATTATTAGAATTATTTTTAATTTTAATGATATTTTGTAAAAAAAAAATTAAAAAAAATTAGACTAATTATATTAAGAGTAAGTTGTGTAAGTCTCTGATGCAATGGTTCTTATTCGAGTATTCATAGTCAACATTGATAAATCTTAGAACTTTTCCTTGTTCTTGTAGTATTTTTTCCCCCACTGCCGTAAGTGCCATGTCAGGGGACAATAATACTGCAGACGATTAAAAAACCATAGACTGTAAGCTTAGCTAGTCTGTTAAAATGTGTATCAATCCTTTTTATAACATTTATTTGGCATGACTTTTAAGACATATATTTGAAGTTCGTTTATAACTCCTTAAGATTTACACCCATGGTCATCGGTTACTTTGATATTGTTTTCATTATACAGTTAACAAATGTATTTTGCTTGTGCTTACCAATTGCTATAGGCGAGAGCCGGTTGCCCGCATATTATTGGATGAGAACCATGACATTAGTAATCCACTGTCTTCCTCTTGGAATTCTAATGACTGTAACCAAAAGAATGTCAGATTTTGAAAAAGTATACAATTAACAGCACAGTTGTACAGATCACAGTAAGCTTTGTACTTTTCTTTTTCTTTTTTCTTTTTTGCAAAAAGGGGACTAACATTATTATTGATGAGGACATTATATAAAAATACGATGGTATGTTCGGTTATGGCCATATGCGTACTTGGCTTATGTTATCATTTTAAATCGAGAGTTCTTGGGTGGGAGGGTGTGGGGTGAAAACAACAAGTGAAGTCTGAAGATACCAATCTGAAGCCGTAAATCGAAGGACAAGTAAATTATATACACAACGACAATTAGTGGGAAAGGATGTGGATGTAAATGAACATGAGAGACTGTCCAACTTTACATTTAGACACAAATAAAGTCAAGAAACGACGCTTTTTTGCTGTTCTACATTTCACACACAGAAGGATCTTCAATAATGAGCATAACTCAGATTCTCACATAAGAGTAAAGCGGCCCCTAATCTACAGTTGAGTGGTACTCTTACTTTGCTTCTAACTATAAGCTCTACATCTTGACACCTTTGTAGTTCGAATGTCATTTGGTGTATAACATTTTATTTCCCAGATGTTTGGGTTATTAACAAGAAACAGTGACAAAATACGGGTAAAGTAATCGCACAAATGCCGTCATCATTGCGCCCAACTTCATATTGCGAGGTTACAAATACAGACAAAGACAGCAGCGAGGCTCTAGCTAGTAAAGTAAACAGTAAGAAATCATAACTTGAAGTGACATGTACAGTTTGTGTCAAATCAAGTTTATATTTTCTGAAAAGTGGCTTTGTTTTTCCCTCACCTGTTAAACTATGTTCCGCGGTGGGAAATAATTTTGGATTTAACATTTGCTTCAGAAAAGTCTAATTTAGTAGAGAACCAATTAAGGAGCATTCCCATAAAATAACAGTTTCTTCAACATGTCTTCATGCAGCATGAATTATTGATCCTGGCTGAAATTATGAATTTTCGGATCTACACCAAAAACCTATTAGGTTGAGCATTCCTGAGTATTGATAAGTGATAACCCGTTGACAGATAATGAACGATATTATACATGTATATTATTTTAATCTACTTATAATTGAATGGTTGTTTGCTCCTTATTGTGTGTGTGAATCGACAGATAAAATACTCAACAAGCATCTAATTAGATTGTTGGTGTTGTCATTGATAGG
The DNA here is from genome assembly GCA_002080005.1 of Gigantidas platifrons. NCBI lineage: Eukaryota > Metazoa > Mollusca > Bivalvia > Mytilida > Modiolidae > Gigantidas > Gigantidas platifrons. The sequence goes on from MJUT01039708.1 coordinate 197,522, forward strand.
ACATATCTTTTCATGCTTTATTGTTATAACCATAGCCATTTTTGTGTCACAGCTTGATTATTCGTAACTGAAATTCTAGGCTAAACCAGAAACGTGCATTTACCGTGTTACAGAGATGTGGTCGTTCTTTATTAAGCGAATCCGCCCAACAAAGCTCGCCGACTTTCGTTAATGAAATATCACGATTGTCACAAGATGTTTGGTTTGGTTTATGGTCTTAACGTCACTTTCAACAATATTTCAGCTATATTGTGCCGGTCAGTTTTATTGGTGGAGTAAACAGGAGGACCCGGAGAAAACCATCGACTTGTCACAAGTCACTGACAAACTCATATAATGTTGTACCACGATTGTCACAAGAAATATAATTGATTATTAAGATAATAAAATTAATAAAATTAACAATATCCGAAATACTAGTAAACATTTTGATACAAGATCCATTTGCTAGCATGCGTGTATCTGAAAATTAAATACACATAAATAGATTCATTTTCTTAAATCGATTTGTATCCATACATATTTCTTGTAATATTGATGCTGTATCAATTGTTCAGACAAAATCTACAAAACCCTGGAACAGCTGTTGCGGAGGGGATGAGACTTATCGAACCAATTGCCACGTTATTTGAATACGTCAAAAATTACATAAAAACGTAAATTGTACACGAAGGGAAAAAACTTTGAAAATGATGTTTCTATTGGAATTTAAAATTATATCTTATTTGTAAATGAAAAATCAAAATGCAAAGACGGCGAGCCCGTGATCCTATGGACAGTCTTGAACTTGGAAATCAACTTAACTTAAGTGCATCCATTCCGATGAGGAGATTAACAAAAATGAAAGTTGTGAAATATCTAATTTTAATATTAATAGCAATACTTATACATACAACGTACAGACTTTTATGGAGGGTAAGTACAGTGATATAGGTCGATCTTGGACAAGTACAAGTATATATATATAGTACTTTAAACATATTTTATTGTTCAATAAGAAACAATTGGATAGGACACAAGTTTCACAACTTAGAAACGTCTTCTCCAAGATATATAGTGCCTATGTTTGTACTTTTTAACATCAAACAGGTTGTTTTATTGGGGTAGCTAGTTATTGACACGAACACAACATTCGTTTATAGGAAAATTCACAATTATTACAATTCATGATATTCACTAGTTTTTGTAGGATTAGCACATTCCTTGTTGCCATTCCTCCACAATAATGTCCTCAAATAACATTATTTTGTAAATAAAGTTTCAAAAATCAATTTTTACAATCGAGTTCCTATTTCTCAGTGAATATGACATTTATTCGTCTTCATTTACTTTACTTGATAAAATGTTTTTAATAAATCTATGAAACGTATGTATGTGAGTTAGTTGATTGTACTAGTATGTTATTAAGTACATCTCACACTCACAACACAATGAAGTATACCTTGAACTCATTATTGAAGACCTCTCATAAATGTAAAACGAAGTGCCTTCTATTTTTTGCATGGATATTCTTTCATGTTTCTTCCTTCCACACACTGTCGTCCAAAAGGTATATATAAAAAACCCTACACAGAAGTGTGTTATTTTCTTGACCATTGTCACAATCATTGCTGTCATTTCAGACAAACGAGAGCGTATCACAAAATGAAGAAGTTCGGGATCAGGTAGATGAACAAATAGAAGCTTTTAAAGACAATTCCAGAAAGTTAAAAGATCCAGTTCAAGATGAAGTGAATCACAAAGGAACCGTAAAATCTAAATTTGCAGAGAAACTTGAAAGATATGAACATTTTAAGGAAGCCATTGAGGAAGCTAAAAAAGAAATACACATAGAAAACGTTGTTGATACAGAAAAAGTCATTGATTTGGAAAATTCGGAAAATGATGTAAAAAAGTCAGAAAAATCGGTCGAGGAAGTTATAAAGGAAAATGTGGATGATATAAAGGGTTTGGAACAATTAGATGTCGTTGTAGATAAACGGAGAGAAGTAATGGAATTAGAAAAAGAACACAGAATTGAAAGTAAAATAGCAGAAATATTAGATGAAATTAAGGATCCAGACGATGTCAAACCGACTGAAAAAGTAGACAATAACAGCATAAGACAAGGGTTTATCAACGACCGGAAGCCGCCTGCAATGCCAGCAGTAGACGAGGCTTTCATAGACAAAGCAAACAAAATTGTTGAGAAAATGGCACCTGAAAATAAAATCGCCAGGATCAAGGTACAACAGGAACACCATGGTACTCCAGAAATAGTCACTGCAGCAACACGTGATCACTTCGAGGCAGTAAAACAACTGGTATACTCCATACAAAAGTTCTATCCAAAAGAGAAGATATATATTTTTGATCTTGACCTTACAGACCAACAAAGAAGACATGTAAGTTTGACTTATATTTTGAAATGCACTGCACCGGAGAATTCGTTAGGACAAAATTTCGAATTTATCCTGACAAAAATTTGAAGATGCAGAAGCCGTAAATGAAAGGACAATGGCCAAAAGAAAAAGTACATATGGACACACAATGATCTACAAAACACAACACAGAAATCTAAAACACGAACCCCACTTAAAACAGGAGGTTAACACATACAGGCAATATATCGGTAATTGGCATTAACATAGAATTATAGCTGCGAACCCGTGCGTTCATAAAAAAAACGTCAGCAAAAAAAAAACATTAAGAACTACGGTTCCACAGCCACATAGAATTACACACATAGGCTGGTAACGATCATCACACGAAATGCCCCATAACGCATGGGCCATTTCGTGTGATGTACACATGATTTGTGTATATTCATTTGTGATTTATTTACATAATATTAGTTATTTTAGAAACGTTACATATATATTCTCCTTCAGTTGCCCGTGAGTTACGATATTTCTCCACTCAAGAGAGTTAAATTTAAAATTTTAACCACAAGCCGTCAGGCGAGTGGTTAAAATTTTAAATTTAACTCTCGAGAGTGGAGGAATATCGTAACCCACAATGGCAACTGAAGGAGAATTTGTTTCTCCCATTATTTGACACGAACTTTATTTCAAAATTTGAAATTAATGCGTTTGAAATTGATGCGGGGAAAGGCACGAGACATTTTAATCCTCTAAAGGATTACAGATTTTTCCACCACTGGTTCAGCGGGGTTAAAACGCCGTAATAATGGGAGAAAACAAAATAATCCCTGATATAAACCGATTGGTATTAGATATACAAATATGAATAAAACATATTTAATATATATCTGGAAAAGTTTGTATACAATTACGGGCCTCGAATTTCAATATACAAAATGTACATGTATAACATGACAGCGGTTTTTACTCTGCAATTATTTGTATAATATTGCTAAATACAAAAATATAGTACCTGATTATTGTACAACTGAACATTCTAACCTGATAACTTAATCTGGATTCATATGCAGTGTCAAATGCTTTTATATTTTAGTTAAACTTGTCATGGATATTAAACATGGTCATAAATGTGTTTATATGTATATCATCTGTGAAATAAAGCAATTCCTCACTGTTTGTCAGTGACTTGCAACAATTCGGTGGTTTTTTCCGGGTACTCTGGTTTCCTCAACCAATAATACTGACCGTCACGATATAACTGAAAATTGTTGAAAGTGGTGTTGAACACTATAACCCTAACCCGCTTTTGAAACTCAATTCGCTTGCTTTATAATAACAGTTTAAATATACAAAAAATGTAGCATATTAATTTGGACCTTGTACTGGAGGGAAACAAGAATAGTAATTTGCCTTTGTGTTCTCATATATTTAGGAGGTTTTTTTATTCACAATGGTCGATTATTCATAAATATGTTTGTGTATTTTGCAGCTTATGGCGGCATGTAACGTTCGAATGCGTGAATTTTGGTCAAACCTGTTCCCAAAATTTGTTTCTGACTGGGAACACTACCATTGGAAACCGTTGATAATTCAAGTAAGTAATAACAGAGTGTTATTTTAATCTAAATTATCAAAAAATATGTTCGAGAACTATGTACTACTTAATTGAACCTTAATGCCTTGGTAGACGATTGAGTGATTGTTGTTTAACGCCAAATAAGCAATTTTTCAGATATCGCGGCGAGAACAAGTTGTTTTTATTCTATGAGACGAGATGATGATGTTCCCTTTACCCTTAGTTGAACGTTTATTGTGCTTGCTCTCTGAAACAATAGTCCGTATGTCGATCCACTCGGGCATACTCTCCTTATTTCGAATCGACCAATATTTGCTCTTACTCGGTCTCCGTATCCTTTATGCTGTGTGTTTAGCGGAGAAGCAACAAATATCAAATATATCGTATTTGGCTTCAACTGACCTGGGCTCGAACCTACCGTCTAATATACTAAGTACTCGAGGCTAGCTACTACACAGGTGGTTATTGAAGTGACATGTACAGTCTGATAGATCAAATATATACAGTATTGTTGATGGTTATTTTCACTGGTATGAAAATCTGACTTCTTTTGAACAACAAAATTGAGAACAAAACTAAAAGCGATCCAACTGAAGTCACATAATTACAAATTACATCCATGTACAATATTGTAATCTTTGCTTCAATTTACACAAATATCTTGATTCTAACATTTATTTTCAGACCGCTTTAGCTGAATTCGGTCATATAATTTGGATAAATCCTGGCCAAGTACTTTCAGCTCCAAGACTTATAGAAATCGCCCAAGAGTCATCTGATTTAAGTATACGAGTATTTGGTCAGAGTCAAATCCACACCACCTTTGCTGTAACCGACCGTAGCATGTATAAATATCTACCAACAGATAGAAAGAAAATTTATGATTCTCCTCATATGGAAATATTTGGTCTTATTCTTCACAATACAGAGGAACTAAACGAGAGGTTTTTGAAATTACTAGTCGCGTGTGCGATGGAACCAAAGTGTATGGCCCCAGCTACTGCAAAATGGACATGTGATTTTGATTTTTCAGGAAAACTGTATGCAGATTGTCATAGATACGACGAATCAGCTATGAATATAATTTTGAAAAACTGGTTTAATTTTGACAATTCGATAATACTTAGAAACCCGACTACTTTTAAGGTATACGATCCCAGTGAGAAAATGCCACTGAAAATGTGCCGAGATGAAAACGATATGATCCGACGACATGTCCACCGAAAGAATTAAGTGATACTACTGATTGTTTTTGAGTTGATGACACATTGTAAACGAGAAGATGTAGAGCGAGGCCGAGGACATAAATTCTTTCGTTTAAAGCACGTTCACGTGCACGTAACATATCGATTTCGTTGGAACATTAGGAATTGAAACCTTACTGAAAAATAAGTTTGTAATTTAAAAACAAAAACAATAAATTAGTGTCTCTATTGTACAGTTAACCCTTTATTAAGCAGTGATTTATGGAAAGCTGTCGGCTATTTTACTTGGATAAATGTAAAAACAATACGACTAGTATATTGTATTTGAAGCACATTTAGTCAAAATTATATGGGGAAAAAAGAGTTCTCTTCGATATGATAGAATGACTGCTTACTACTAGTGAATCCTATAAAAAAAATGTCCTGAGACGATCTGCAGTTGGCTGTCCAATACACCGCATCATGAATAGTATGAATGTAAATGTACAAACACAGACGTCCCTTTGGTTCCCATAGTAACTTATATTAAATAAGAATTCAGGTCTACCATATTCTACTTAAATTTTGTATACCTAGAGTGATAAGCATCGATATTATTTAGGATTTGAGTTACCTTGGCGTAAATTGTATTTTCATCATTATACACTCTCCCCACACACACATTTGTTCTCTTTTACGGTTATTCTCTGGTCCAATGTAAAGGTTAAACATATTATGCTTACAAACCCTTTTTGCAACTAAACTGGCCATCATCCTAGCTTTTTTTATGTATTCTTTATTTAATGACACCAATAACCATATGTTTTATTCAAACAAGGATCTGTGTGCACACTACGATAGACACGGGTCGTGTTTCACTATGTAGTTCGCAGTAGTTCATAGACTCGCCATAGATGTCGGTTTTAAAAGCCCACAAGAGCTTGTGTTATGATGTAATATTTATCCATGAACCGAATAGACCTCATTTGAAAGTGCCCCATGGAGAAAAAGAGCCTGGTAGAATTTCATAATATGGGTATTCTTTAGTAATGAATGGGGCATAAATTATTCTTCATTTTTAAATGTTTATCTGTGATTACACTACGAAAAATAGTAATGCAATAAAATATGTTGTTCAAGTTTCTTTTTTTTTTGGTTGTATCACTATATTAATTTGTTCATCCCATCATATTCACTATTTGATAATACCGATGAATAATAATAATGTCTTATTACAATCAGAATACATGTATGTATAATTAATCAAATAAAATATTAAATAAATACATGGCATGGCAGATTTCATTTTTGAATACAAACTAGTTCTGTGCCAATGGGTAGTCTGTTAGCAACAGTGATGCATAAGCACACGAATGATTTGGTTTATGGTGTTTAACGCCACTTTCAGTTTTATTGGTGGAGGAAACCGCAGTACCGGAGAAAACCACCGACTTGTCGCAAGTCACCGACAAACTTTATCACATAATGTTGTATCAAGTACACCTCGACATAAACGGGGTTCGAACTCACAACTTTAGTGATGATAGGCACTGATTGCACAGGTAGTTGTAAAGCCTACTACCATACGATCCCGACCACGACGGCCTCGATGCATTGGGTATAAGTACTGACACAGATTTGTGTAATAATAAAAAATGACTAAAAGGAATATCCTAAGTAATATAGTCATTTGTTTGGAGTTCTAGAGGCGTGTGAGTGGACCGGAAAGAGAGGGGGTCTTTAAGAATGGACTAGAAAACAGGGGACAAGCTTTGAAAATAGACCGAAAAGTGGGAGTGTAAGCTTTTGAGATGGACCAGATAGTGTGAGTGTGTGGTGCAAACTTTTGATGTGGACAGGAATGTTGGGATTTTCAAAACTGACAATAAATAAAAGAATACCCTTATACCACTTGGTTCCAAACATCTTTTTGCATCAATGCTACAACTTTTCCCAAATTTTTGTAAAAAAAAGGTGTACTTTAATATTCTAAGTTGCAATCAACACATAACACAGCTGTATATATTATTCTACCATCTTCCAGAGGGGCAAGAGTTATGTGTCCAAATCGGTTCAAGAATCATATAGACACTTTGAGGACCCAAACCTTTACCTTGAAAATATNGCACGCACGCACTTAAAGGGATATTGTCTACGATTTAAATAAAAAAAATTTAACTGTCCATAAATGATTTGTTTAAGCTATCATTAAACAGTTATGCTACAAAATATACGATTGGTGTTCTTTTTTTGACAAAAAAGACCCAAAACTATCGTTATCGGAATTATTGTTCGGATGACAGAAATTCAAAGTGAAAGTAAAAGTAAAAACGGAAGTTTGGAATTCCCGGGGGTTTAGCTTTGAGGTAAGGTAAGGAAAATACTGTTAAGATTCAAACACTTCATGATTGTCACGCTTGTTTAATGTTGTTTGAATCTTAACGTTTCGTAGCGTATTCGCCAATAATTCGGTGTTTAATCTTCATTTTATGAAGGTCAGTACGGAAAACAACAATAATTTTGGGTATGAAAAAGTACAAATGTGGTAGACAATATACCTTTAAAAGAACGCCCCATTACCATCGATTGTCAATTCTCCTTGGGTATAGTAGAAAGTTGTTACTATTCGCTGTTAGGAAGGAATACACCCCGAACTTCGTGCATTTTTGCTAACCTTGTATACTTCTAACAAATGTTTCATCCCACGTAGAGGCCGTTGTGATCATATAGTACAAAAAAATGTAATTAACTACATGATCATACAATACATGTGCAATCAGTGCCTATTACCACTAAAGTTGTGAGTTCGAATCGTGCTCATGGCGAGGTGTACTCGATACATCATTATATGATAAAGTTTGCCCGTGACTAACGACAGGTCGGTGGTTTTCTCCGGGTATTCCGGTTTCTTCCACCAATATATCTGACCTCCACGATATAACTGAAATATTGTTGAAAGTGGTGTTAAACACCATAAACCAACTAACCAAGCAACCAAAGATATTGACACCGTTTAACATTTACTTAACATTCTTGAAATAAACATTTTCAACTTTCTATAAATGTTCACCTTTCGTTGACAAATTATGAATGTAAACCTTATTTTCAGATGTTTTAACTGTGAGAAATCTTTGATAGTGTCATTTATACCTTCAAATTTAATATTGCCATCTAAATCCTCCTGGATATCTGTTTCTTCTAAAATGCCATCCAGTTCGTCTTCTTGTAACCTGTCCCCTAGAATAAAATCAACAAAGGTCTAAAAATATTACGCCATCTTGACTGAATCATAACAGTACACATTAAGATAAAGTGATCAAATTGATTTAACGTTTACCTATAATCATGTAATCTTAAACTTTTTCAAGTAAAATATGTTCAAAGCAATGGCATGCACTAATATTTGGAACAATCTACTCTAATCAAACTAGAGGGTTGGGATGTCCTTCAAATGCTGTCAAGAGTCAAATGCCTTTTTTCCTTCAATTTTTATCGTGAACCGGTTTATTTTAAGCTACTGTCATTCGTTTGTACTGATACCATATTCAAACCCCCATCTTAGTAGCTCCCCACAATTGTGGTATTAAAACAAACAAATCTCAAATCTGATATTAGGGTAACCCGAATAATCAAGTCGTTATATTACGCTCCCACTGGTCACTACATTACTCGAGTAGCGACGGCGATAGAGGGCGCTGACTGATTGGGGAATGCTGAAACAATTAAAATCAGTGACTAAGCAAATTACCCATTGCTGTTAACATGTGTCTCATCTCCGCCAGGGAAATGTACCCCATCCCTTCTCTGTCAAAGGATTTAAAAGCTTCCATGAAATCCTGCAATGTCCCCGTATCCTTGTCTTTGGCAATTTGCTTAACTATTGGAATGAATTCTTCAAATGAATATTGCTTTTCTCCTGAAGAAAAATAGCGCAAACTATATATTTAATGTTCTTCTTGGTGAAATAAGCCATAAAACTTAAAACAAATTATTCAATTAACAACCAAATCAATCAAGCAATTATAACCGATTAATCAATCAATTAACAACAATAAATTTAAGATTTAAGCTCGGCTAGCATTGTCCAGCTTTTGTTTCATTCTTTTCATTTGGAAACAATAATATAAATAAATACAGACAATGTAGCAAAAAACATGTATCTGAACATATCGGAATTCTGTACCTACATAATAAATAATACAACCTGGATGCAAGTTTTGAATATCAGTGTTGACTTAAACGTGAATATTACATCTATATGATAAAACAGGCTAATGTAATGTAACATTTTTGTATAGTTTAAAAGTCTACAGTTGTGCTATTTATCTATGAACATGGAAGTCATTCAGTATCGCAAGTTGTTACAATTGCTCAAATGCAACGAGTAACGTTGATGGTGAAAATACTGCATTTTTAACAGGTCAATGCATAAGAGTAAAAAGTCGCACAGTTGTTCTGCATGCATACCGTATTTACAGAACAACTGTTCGACTTTTGAATTGTTGACAATGCTGTTTGTTTTCATAAAGACAGAAATAGACAAATACGTACCTGCTTTTTTGGTCCCTCCCACTTTCTTCACAAAAGATTCAGTTGGATTGTATCCACAACAACGCAAAAGGTCTCCAACCTTCTCTGCATCTATGAGTCCGTCACGACCGTCCCAAAAATCATATAAATCAAATACTTCTCGAACTTCTGAAAGAGAACAAATATTTCCTTCAATTTTTCAGATTACGTTAAACACCATAAACCAAACTAAACCTATTTCCATTAGTAACAAACACCTGTACAAATCTGTAATTAAATCTTTGATTCTTCCTCGTTTGTCTGGTTAACCAGTCTATCAAAAGACAACTAATTCTGATATTTTGTTAGGTAATCGCTGCCAACTAACCAAGAACTACTTTGGCATTTATGTGATCGTTGGGCAATGTTGCTTTTATCAAATCTATTTTTTTTGTCAATCTATAAAATTTTAAGTTCCAAATAAAAATTAAGTGTATAAATAAACTTCTTTCTAAATCAAGAAGATAAATAATTCATCTTTGATTATTCCTGTCTTACGCTGTTACTGTTACATTTCAGACTCAAAACATTTGAAAAAAAAATACATCCTCCTCATCCCAAGTATATATCATGCCATAGATAACGAGGTGCAAGGTACAATATACTGACTAGATAACGAGGTGCAAGGTACAATATACTGACTAGATAACGAGGTGCAAGGTACAACATACTGACTAGATAACGAGGTACAAGGTACAATATACTGACTAGATAACGAGGTACAAGGTACAATATACTGACTAGAATACGAGGTGCAAGGTACAATATACTGACTAGATAACGAGGTGCAAGGTACAATATACTGACTAGATAACGAGGTGCAAGGTACAATATACTGACTAGATAACGAGGTGCAAGGTACAATATACTGACTAGATAACGAGGTGCAAGGTACAATATACTGACTAGATAACGAGGTGCAAGGTACAATATACTGACTAGATAACGAGGTGCAAGGTACAATATACTGACTAGATAACGAGGTGCAAGGTACAATATACTGACTAGATAACGAGGTGCAAGGTGCAATATACTGACTAGATAACGA
>MJUT01039708.1:217841-231609 GCA_002080005.1 Gigantidas platifrons
AACGAGGTACAAGATACAATATACTGACTAGATAACGAGATACAAGATACAATATACTGACTTAGATAACGAGGTACAAGATACAATATAATGACTAGGTAACGAGATACAAGATACAATATACTGACTTAGATAACGAGATACAAGATACAATATACTGACTAGATAACGAGGTACAAGATACAATACACTGACTTAGATAACGAGGTACAAGATACAATATACTGACTAGGTAACGAGGTAAAAGATACAATATACTGACTTAGATAACGAGATACAAGATACAATATACTGACTAGATAACGAGGTACAAGATACAATACACTGACTAGATAACGAGATACAAGATACAATATACTGACTAGATAACGAGGTACAAGATACAGTATACTGACTAGATAACGAGGTACAATATACAGTATACTGACTAGATAACGAGGTGCAATATACAAACTTAGATAATGAGGTACAAGATACAATATACTGACTAGATAACGAAGAATATACTACGTGTAGACCTGCGGAAATTATTAGCTAAAACTTACTCGATAAAGACATAAAACTAAAGATCGAGTAACACGAACCCCACTAAAAACTGGGGGTGAACTCAGGTGCTCCGGCAAGTGTTATATATTAAACATTAATATATATTTATTTGTAATACAGCATTGTAGTATAATCTATAGACTGAAAGATTCAAAAAGGGGAGTGTGGAACCCTACCAGATAATGAGTTATAAAGGGAAGTTGTTTCACTTAATCCTTAAGTACTGTGGAATGTAGATTTTAATATTCAAAAGAGGGATGTGAAACCATGCCAAATAATGACTGAAATCCGCCATGAAATTGACCCCCTTCCCCAAGTACTAACAGTATTTAAAAAAATATATATGACACTGTTTCTGTTTCTTAAATCCACTTGGGTTTTCTCATGGTAAATTGACTATTGACCACCTTGAGTAATGTTTCAGCAGACACATAAACAACCATGTACTTGTTGAGTCATTAAAATGGATATTATCCGATCTCTATGCTTCCTTATCTGTTTGAAGTTGATAACCATGTGTTACCAAATTTTACATCTGTTAGAGAACCACTGAACTACATTAAGTAAGCTGTTTACCCTTCTTATAAATGTTTTATCGAAATTAAAACCTCAAATGAATTATGGTTTATATACCGCTTCCATTCTGTTGGTTTCCAACAGTATACGTAATCAAGGGTTTGGAAGGAAAAAAAATCTATCGTGGCCGTAGGGCGTGTAACTCCATCTCTCGTTGACACACTTGTTTTATGACTACATCAGTTATCTCTTTGTTAATTTATTACTATTTCAACATTCCAAATAATCGGTTGGAAATCTCTAAAATATCTGTTTACCAAACATCATGGTATATTTATATTCTTTTCTTTATTTTTTTTTGTAGTTGTTGTTATTTTTTTTTTCATCTTTTATTTTATTTTATTTCATTTATTTATTTTTGTTTTATTTAGTTGATCGAAAAAAGACAAATATGATAATTATATTTTTGCTGTATTTTGTTCCCCTTTGTAAACAAACTAAATGTTAAAGGATCGACGCAAATTAGACAATATCTAAACAGTTATTTTAATACTATAGCTAATACTAATTATCTGTATTGCATTTGTTTGTTTTGGTTGACAGAATCTACACGTAAGAAATTGAAACGCTGTAGAATATACCAAAGCTTAAAACCGGTGCATCTCTTATTAAATAACATACATGATATATAATAATTTTGTTTTGCTAATCTCTTAAACAGCAGTTTGTCTTGAAATTTAAAAGATTAAATAATGTTTTTCTATATAATTTAAGACATGTTTCTGATAAAACGCAGTAAGAACAAGTTAATATAACCCAAAAAAGATGCAGATAAGATAGTTTTGAAGACACTTCCCGCCATTAAAGTATTGAATAATGTTTATAATATAAAGCTGGCCCGTAAATCTTTTTAGCAACCAACAGCTTAAGTTATTTTCAACATAAAAATGCGGGGTTTTTATATTATGTTATAAATTTAAAATACAGTCATGTAATAATAAACGATGGATTAATTTGAAATAAAGTGCCTATACTAAAGATCACTAACGTTGGAACTGGGTGCCAAGAACAATCGTCTTTCCCTCTTATCTTAAAACACCGTATTCTGACTGGCAGAGCTGATATCATTTGTGCAAAAACAAAATCCATTAGGGAATGACCACTTACTAATAATTTCTAGTGGGGCTGTGTTTTTCTTCTGTGAAAAAAAAATTGTCGCCAAATCTTATTGAAAAAAAAAACGATTCCTCATGTCCAACCCAAGAAATAATATGATTTTTGCTTCGTGTTAAATAGATTGTAACTCGGGTGGATGACTCCCATCCCCCATAGTTTTTTTTGTCACACACTTTAACCATTTACATTATATAACACGGACAATAGCCCAGATGAGCGACCTCGTTAATAGTTAAGGTAAGAATGTTTGTCTTGGTATACCACGTTTTCCACAATTACATGGTCTCGACATGCCATAAATACGACTTTTCAGATTGATAACAAATCCCACAAGCCAAGCAGTAATTGGGCCAAGGTAATAGTATCAAGGTCTATTATTTGTCTACCCTGTGAAAAGAAACAAAGATGTATAGTCTTTTTCTAAACTAAACACACGCACATACCCATGAAGAAGGGACGAGTTATCATTTGATTGGTATACAACGTTAAATAATTAAGCATTGTTTTAGGTATATTCCCGACGCGAATAAAGTCTACAATAACACAAATATGAAGGTGGAAGGTGGCAATGCGATGGTCCTATGCTGCCAAAGGAAAAGGGTAGAGTCTAAAGAATTTGTCCATGCCATGGCCCAGTAGGAGCTATCCCAAGTTGTCCAATATGAACGTAGCATTTTTCAAATAAGAGGCACTCATTTAAATAATTTTCGGACCTCTCAAAGCGCGAGTTATGTATTAGATCATTCGCCCCGCACAGTAGTGGACATCCGTTCCAGATGGGTGACACGTCGCTCTGTCGGGACACCAAGTCTTATTTCTATTGCCGGTGGTTTCATTGTGGAACAAAAATTAGAAGTATTAAAAACAAATGTAAGCAGATCGATTTTTTTTCAGTATGGTCTCATAAATTATTGCCGATGCCGTATAGAATAGTTCGAGGTGGTTTTAACGATTGTCCCAAAACTGTCACACGTCGCCATAAATTCCTTAAAGAATTAAGTGTCTTGAGGACAATCTGTGTTGCTGATCTTAGCTCTGTGGTAAATCGTAGCTCACATGGTCGTCTTCGGTGATCGGTCACAAAAGGGGACGAAAAACGAAAAGAACTATGGTTTATCCTCACCACGTCCATTCCATGCTTTTAAAGCTGTAAAATTTCTACGTAGTTTCAAAATTGAATTAAAATATAAAAGTCTTACCTTCAAGGTCTATCCCGTTGGTACTCATTTTGTAGGGTAAAATCTACCTTTTCTCTTATTAATACAGAAAGACTGCTGGACAAGTACGTTGTTCATATATTGGCTAAATTCAAATAGTAACAAAACCGAGAATGTTCAGACCTCGAGAAAAATAAAACAAAGTACAGTATCGTATGGTTTCTTAATTTTCAAACAAAAAATTAATGGAATGTTCCATCTTTTTAGAGGGGAGTTTCAATCATGCTTCACTGTAAAGAAAAAGTACTCGGTATTGTCATGTTCAATTATATGAAGTGCATATAATCATGATAATCAAAATGTTTTATATTAGAAAAGTATTGAAATGAACACCATAGCTATTGTTTATACTTGATATAAATACCTCCAATAATTTATTATAAGCATCACTGTACATCATTTTAAATTAATGTCAGATATATGGAAGATATACAAAAAGATAAATAAATAATCTTTGCAACAAATCTGTTATAATTGTATAGAGTATTCATTTATCCGGTTTTGCTATTTCAATTTGATTAATTGGTTGTTGCTTAACATCAAGTTATAACCTATGAAGAGAAGACGAGAACAAGCTTATCAAAAATCATGTAGGCATATAAAATGCCGACTGTTGATAGGCTAGACATATAAAAGGATGCTCTAAATATGGCAAAGAGCCACCAACGGTAACTTTCTAAATACTATATATCTTTATTTCTCAATAAAAGGTATAGAGAATTATAACTCATAACATAAGGCTACGAGATATAGCCAAGACATCTTTTTGCAGTTCCAAAATACGAGGTACCGTCCAAAGGTTTGTGGTGTATTTGATCTGGTCATTCAGTTGTGTTTGTATCCGGCAGCGGAGAAACTATGTCATTCTACTTCCTCTAAGTACATGCATAGACTCTAAGGTTAAAGGGTGAAATTTCCCGGTCTATTTACTTTACAGTTACTTTTTAAATGCAATCCATTACATCTCAATTACTTTTTTTTTCTTTTTTAAATATAATTGATTAGATCACAGATACTTCAAAAAAAATATGCATATAATTGATTACATCAGGGTTACTTTTTAAATATAATTGATTAGATCACATTTACCTTAAAAAATATAATTGATTACACCAGTTACTTTTTAAATATAATTGATTACCCCACAGTTACTTTTTAAATACAATTGATTACATCAGTTACTTTTTAAATATAATTGATTAGATCACATTTACTTAAAAAAAATATAATTGATTACATCACAGTTACTTAAAAAATATATATAATTGATTACACCCCGATTACTTTTAGTTACTTTTTAAATGTAATTGATTAGATCACATTTACTTTAAACAAAAAATGAATAATTGATTACATCACAGTTACCTTTTCTTAAATATAATTGATTACATCACGGTTACATTTTAAATATAATTGATAACACCACAGTTACTTTTTTAAATATAATTGATAAAATCACAGTTACTTTTTAAATATATTTGATAACACCACAATTACTTTTTAAATATAATTGACAACACCAGTTACTTTTTAAATATAATTGATTACATCAGTTACTTTTTAAATATAATTGATAACACCACTGTTACTTTTTGAATATAATTCATTACATCACAGTTACTTTTTTTGTAAAATATAATTGATGACACCACATTTACTTTTTAAATATAATTGATTACATCACAGTTACTTTTTGAATATAATTGATTACACCACATTTACTTTTTAAATATAATTGATTACATCAGTTACTTTTTAAATATAATTGATTACATTACTGATTGCATGTATATAATGCATGTACCATAAACCAATGTATATTCAAGCTTGCTGTCTTATTTCTCTTTAAGCTTATGCTTCAAATTATCTTTTCTTTGTATGTTTTATTACAAGTTATATGTACAGTAATATTATTGGGCTTTTATGCCCTTTTTTCATATGAACACAAAAATTGCATGGCCTCATTAACATATGGATCCTTCACTGTCGTCCATCTGTTTACACATTTAAATTTTCCATGTGGATAAGTTTTTGATGATTTTTTTTTCTTTATGTTTCTTATAAAATTCTCTTTTTGTAATATGTCAGTAGACATTGTATGGCTCTTACTGTTTTTCAATAAATAAGGGGGTTAAAACGGGACAAACCCGAACAGTTTTCAGATATGCTCCAAATATGACTCTTCGCTACCATTATAATCAAATATAATTGATTACATTTCTTAAGTAATTGGACATATAACATGTCATTTTTTTTACTTTAAGTACTCATAATGTAATCAATTACACTGATGTTAACCCTCTATTCCTGATTACATCTAGATTACTTTTCACCAACAACACATCCATACCATATTTACGGTCAATTTTAAAACAAAAACCAAATGTCTCTCCTCTTTTGAAACAAATAATTTGCAATTCCCATTTTTTGTACATGCAAATATTTTGTTGAAATAATCTATTCAAAAGGGGAAAAACTCCTTCCAAAGAGAAATGTGAATCTGGAAATAGTAGTAAGCAGCCATGTCTAGTTTTGAGGAATTCACATTTACAAAGTAGAAGTTACTCCCACAAACTTTTTTTTATGAAATATTCTAAGTGAAAAGGGGCAATGACTCCTTCATAAATGATGTTATCAAATTTTTGTAATGATTTGCCAATCTTCATTAAGTAATAAGCCAGCACGCAAAGTTTTGAGGAATTTCCATTTAAAATGCAGATGGAGTGACACATGCATACTTTTGTGAAGGACAGGAGGAAAACAATATGTCTCCCCACAACAGGGGATACATCAATGCAACCTCAAAATCCTTGTGTTGGTATAAAAACTATCACTGGCTATGTTCTACCGTTTCAGACAAACAGATTTTTAAATTTCAGGCAATCAAAAAATGCTGTCTTTTTGTCAATGCTTTTGATTCACAGATCAACATATAATGACTTAATTGTCTTACAGATTATCCAATGAACATTCCTGCAAGCAGAAAAGAGTAATTTCACACAATGTATTTTTTACTATATTAGATCTGTACCAAAATGAATTATCTTTTTCAAGGACCAACCTTAGAGCTGATACTATAATTGTGTATTTCCTGTGGCTGTCTTATTGGACATCAGACCAGAAACAGAATCATAATCAAAAACAGGTAATTCCTGCAAAGTTCAAGGTCATTCAACCCATCAGTATTTGAGCAAATGATTCAAATGGAAAATTAGCAAAACAAGCTATAAACCTATATACCATTGAATTATACAGAAACAAATATCTTAAATAAGCAATAGATCAAAATAAACAACAAAAAATGGTGACTGGAAGATTAATTAATTCTTATCTATACAATAGATTTGATCTAGATAGCAAAGAAAAGATAATGTATATTTTATGGAGTTAACACCAATAAAAAAACAGCTTGTTGATATAACAAAATTGATTTGTATGTCAATCATTAATTTGTATATTATATATATGTGGCATAAATTGTCAAAATACAGTCAAACCTACACATGCGGCCACCTCTATTAAGCAGCCACCTGCATTAAAAGGTAACATTTTGCTTGTCCGGTCATAGAACATTTCATATGAATTGAACCTCTTTTAAGAGGTCACCTGTCTTATAAGGTCACTTTGTCTTTGTCCCAACGGTGACCTCTTAATACAGATTTGACTGTAAATAAATAATCTTGATACATGGCATTCAGCTCTGTAATGTGAAGTCCACAACTATACTACATGTAAATGTAAAACATTTTGAAAAGTTTCAAGGAATAATTTACAAGTTAGTTTTGATTTATACAAAATTGGGGGAATTTTTGTTAATGTCTGTATGGTGAGGTACATAACCTCAACAATGTGTATGTAAACTTGTTCCCTGATTGCCTGCTGGTCAGTTCCATCTAGCAAGTTATTACCAACTTTCATTATGCTCTCTACCCATCTCTGGCTAAATATTACTAAACAGAGGTATTGAATAAATATCAATACTCATGTTGGAAGTTACCCATTTGTTTGCTAGTTACATTGTCTTAAAAGTATTCCTGTTGCACAAAAACAACTACTGGAATATTTCTAGAGGGTGAGGATTTGAGATCCCATTAACCCATTAAATACTGCCACATGTTTGTGTCTGCCCAAGCCAGAACATGGATTTTCAACCCCATGTTTTTTGTGTTCAATGGTTTGAGGCGAGATGTGATTGTTTGTTTTGTAGATATTGGTGGATTTGTTGACTATCACTGTTTAAACTTTCTTTTCATAATTCAAATAAATAATATAAAGTAAAAACAATACAATATATATATAAATAATTTAATAAAAATATCACTTTTAAAATAATAACAGTTAAGAGTTCACTTATACATCCTAAAGTGACACTTGTGAAACTATTACACACAAAAATGTGTGTAACATTAAGTATTAAATTGTAATGGATGTTATAGAAAAAATTAAAATATCCATTGAAACAGTCACTAAATCATGGCTCCGAGTAATTCCATGACAGTGTTGTGACTGTGACATTTATTTTTAAGGTGTGTTTAGATGGTCATATTTTTCCTTTAAATTTGCTTCAAATGGCACCAGTTTCAAACAGAAATTTGACAGTCTAAACCTTCCATTATTTGATCGACTCACCAAACGTATTTGACGATGTGCCTAGACGGTCACATTTGAGTTTGAAACAGGTAAAGTTTGAAGTGAAAATTTGAACGTGTAAATACACCTTTTAAATGAATCTGTTCACCGAATATTTCCTTAAAGCTATAATAGACAGTAATAAATTTTCTTTCTGGTAAAATTCATAATAAATATTTTTCTTATTTGTAGATTAAAGCATAACGATTAAGAAATACCTCCCACTTTCCTGAGGTCACCAAAATATTTTGCATAGACCTAATTGTAATTTCAAAATTTATTTTTAAAAGAGACGAATATTATATATCTCCTTCTAAACAAGTTGTTACACAACTTGAATATTGAACATGTTTCAACAATCAGTTCTAAGCTTGTTATCCTGAAGTCCACTAAAATCATTGATGATGAGAACTGCCAGTAGTGATGATCTGTAATGTTACAACTATAAACTGTCAATAATAGAAACATCCAAATGCTGCTGCCACACAAAATAAGGAATCCTAAAAAAAAATATACATATTTGATGATTATTTTGTAAAACATTTGTATTCACACCAATGAGCATAAAGCAAAATAGAATTAATGAAATATGTAATTTTTGTTTGCCCCTAAAAGGAGGACAGGCACCGTGAGTTGGAACATCCAGGTTCATTGTCACTATTCAATTTTTTACCATACAAAGTTAGGAAAATCAAGTACTTGTATTTAAAATGAAAGTTTGATAATCATGGTACTGATTGAGTGATTGTAGTTTAATGCCACATGATCAATTGTTCTGCTATATCATGGCAAGAAAAAGTTACATATCAATGAGATGATAATGTCCACTTTGCTCAAGACCAACACGCCTGTCACGCTTAGTTATATTTCTATTGTACTAGCTAAGCTCACTGACAGAACAGTGTGCAGGTAGAAATATCACTCCACTCAGAAACATGATCTCAATTCCAAGCCAACCAGTCTTAGCTCATGGTTCTCAATGCTGCATACTTATAAAAGAAGCAGCAAATACCACTTCTATAGTCTTAGAATTGACCCAACCGGGCAAAAACCCACAATCTAATCGAGACAAGCACGGTAAACCATTACATCACCAATGCGGTTAAATAATCATGATCAATATGTAACATATTCAATATTGATACACAATATATTCATTTGTTCGGTTTTTAGTCTAATAAAGAGAATTTATTTAATATGTATTTTAACTGTTCTATTATGTGATCAACAATCTGTATAATACTATAAATTCTAAATAAACCCTTCATATTCTGTCTGGTACCATTCAATACATTTGTATTTATTTTATTTGAAAAACTTTATCAAATAAAATGCTGGATGATTCCTTTTACCTGTAGATATGGCCTGAGCTATCAACATTATTTCTCTAGAGTTAAGACATGAAACAATGGACAATGGTTCAAAATAAATGTTTGTACATTTTGTATTTGGTAACTTTTTAATTATTTTTGTACTTACATTCATAAATATATCTTGTGCATAATTATCTGTATCAGAATCCCAAAAACATCGACAACCCATTCTATAAAAAAATCATTAGAGGTTAATACAGAACACAAATCTATTTGAACTTTACATATACGATTACTACATATCATAGTACATGTATGTAGTGTAATATGAAATGAGAAGTTTGTCACGCAGTTTAAAGGAATCAAGACAATGTAGTTTGTAAATAAGAAATTGGTCTCTTTTTATTTCTTATTTCTCGTCAGTTCAGGTTGTAATTTTCAAAATGATCACCAACCAATTCCACTCTCAGTACCATTACATCTTTATTTCTAGTTTATTCCTAAATGTTTACTCTTTCATGCCCTTATTGCAATAATCATCAAGGCTAAAACATTTCTATATATCAAACTAAAAACATGGAGACAGTCAGAATCCCCCCCCTAAAGTTAAATGATTGTTCTCTAAGAAATAATATTCATCCACGAAACCAGCTTTTTCTTTTTTCATTTTGATATTGCCTCCTATAGGGTAAGTATCTAATGAAACATCCTTGAACAGAAATATAAGATGCTAAATTTTAAATCTACTTCTATTTCTGTTTTATTACAGAGTAAACACTTGAAGTTAACACTGCCATAACATGTTTGTGTCTAGTTACATTTTATAGTTGATCTGTACTCATCTATATCTGGTGCATGTCATCTTTAATTGTACATTAACTTTCTACATCATTAACAACATGTACCAAACTTCACATGCTGTATACTAATTTATTCTACCCTTAAGCTCTTATATTATGCTGCATGAAATTTAATCTAAAACAAATGACAAGGCTTAATAAAAACTGTGTTTCCACAAACCCTAAGACTCTAAGTTTCAGTGCCTACTCTATGGAGTTTTTATAGCCATTTTTGACTGGCATTGTTAAAAGTAAGATTCTTGTCCTGTATAACCTTGTTAAAAAAGTAGCCTAAATATCTACCACACTTTTTTCAAGAATGCTAGCAATTACACATAACTTTATTTTGGCCTAAAGGGAGAAAACACTTACTTGACACCTTCACCTTTCTGTTCACCAATAACAACTTGAACTATAAATTTATATCTGTCATAACCTAAATCTGAAAAACAAAGACATTAAAAAAATGAATGAAGATGGTGATTTTTTTATTTGATTTTCTTGTGTTTGATGCCACTTTCAGCTATATCATGGCGACCAGTTTTAGTGGTGGAAGAAGCCGGAGTACCTGGAGAGAACCACCGACCACAGGAAAGCAACTGGTTAAATTTATCACTTGTGACTGCGAGGCAAGTGCATCCTTTTTTGTAATTTACAAAGCAGGGTGCGAACCCATGCCGTATTGGTGATAGGCTTGTATGAAATTTTAGGTAATCCAACTACCTAACTTATTGAATAATATATAACATGTCCTCACATTATTTTTTAAGAAATCAAAATTTAAATGGCAAACAATTGTCACAAATAAACTTGAAAGATCAAAGGGAAAGACCATTTAACTTTAGAGGTGTTTAAATTCTGTCTCCAAATTTAATAGAAGAAAAACAATTGACCTGAAAGATGCAAATTTTCAACAAAAAAAGTTGGTAAATATTGAGTAAAAGAATTCTGAACTTTTTTGTCCTATACAAAAATAATCTGATTTTTGCAAATACAATGTACAAATGTATGTGAAAAATAAGTGCTGGCTCGGGGGAAAAACATAGCCTCCCCTTCCCTCTCCAAAGTTAATGGTCAGTCCCATACATTTTGGAATGTGATACATTTACCAGTAATTGTGTATTTAATTTCTTTTTCATTGTGCTTGGTGACATACTAAATAATTGTTGAATTGATCTTGAATGCAGTGGATCCATGGTAACTGATTTAATGATAGTTTATTAATGCCAAACGAGCAGAACATTTTAAAGCTATAATATTGATGAATCATGATGTAACAAACAATAAATCGTGTATCTGTTAAATCAAACATATTTTATATTTTAAATAAAACAAATGGATCAAACACTTGTAAGCTTTTCAACATGCTTGTATCTGTCAATTTCCTCTTGTAAAAAGGGAGATAATTCACATTGCTTTTTTTAAAAGCATGTCACCAAAGACCACTTTTATCAAACTGCTGCAAGTTTGTTTTTTTTAAATGTTACTTTTTCCAAACAGAAGAACCTAAATTACAACTGGTTGTTAGCGGGAGTAAATGGTTGTGTATTTATTGCTTTCCACACAATTAGCGGAAGTCCTTTTGGAAGGAGCGTATCATGCAGAAGAGAAATAATGTGCTATATCTATAGCATGGAGTTTCCACCCAGGACCATGCATGGTAGACAAAATATATTGAGAACTATTACAATAAAGGAGGTCCTGATATTGGTGACTAATATATTGGATCAGATAGTCTTGAAAGTGTGAGAATATTCTTTGTTTCATTTAAGGCTATAAAAATATAAAGATTTTTGAAGTTTTAAATTTAATTAACAACAATAACAAGTATTAAAAAACAGCAACATCATTACGGAAATGATACTTAATTTAAAGCGCTTAGATGACTATGATAGATTGACAGATTGGATCTGCCCCCTTGCATATGGACTAGCTATATATAGCTTGACAGACAGCTGAAAAACCAACCTTCCCCACGTGAAACTGGCATAGTAGATGTACTATTTTCGCATAGTATATCTGATAACGCTATATAATTCTTTGTGATATATGCCAAAATATCGTATGAACTTATATTACAGAAGAAATTTACAGAAAGCATAATAATTCAAAATAGTGTTCTTAGCAATTTAGGACATTTCAACTACTGAAATAAAAATAAATTGCAAATTGCACTGTATGAGAAATTCTCAGGTGAAAAATTATGTCTTTTTTTCTTGTTTTGCTACTCTCCACTCAGGAACCACTACTGTTATAGGAGGAAAACGGAAACATGAAAATAATGAGGTCCTCTCTTCAACAGAAGCAAAATATGGCAAAAATGTCTCAGGCATGTGTATACCAGAAACATTGAAAAGCTTCATGGCCATGACTGAACTATAATGAAAGTTATAAAATAATGTCCTGGCTATTCATTGTATGTTAAATATCCAAGTACTGTAGATTAGATAAATATACAATGTAGTATTTTATTATGGGGAACAACAAATTTTGGAGTTGATCCAATACATGTATATATCATTTTTGTTACAAATGTTATCAGATTATTGTCGTATCTGACAATTTTGACTTGGGATCTGTCTAAAACTGTCTTCAGAAGATCCAGGATCTATAGGTGAAATTCACACAAACAACATTTTCAACCTCTGTCCTGACAAAATAATATACAATGTAAATGGATTCCCACAGAACCAACATAAAGCCAAACTTGGTGAATACTTTTACAAACAAAATATGAACTTCAACTGTTTTCTAACTGTACCTTTTAATTTTGTCTTTATTTCATCAGCTATAACTTTAGATAATTCTGTTGTTTCATCTACATCATAAACTTTTCCTGATAATCTGTCATTTAATACATTGTGAATTGTTTCTTTTACTATAATAGGTCTAAATCTGAAAAAAAAATTCATAAAAATTAAATCTAAATTCCTATACATGTATTACATTTAGACAATGTACATTTCTCTGTTTATGTAGTACCAGGGTTTCCGCTGGCGTGCGCCATTTGCGCATTTGGCGAAAAATCTATGATTTTGGCGATAAAATATTTACTTTGGCTCAAAAAAGTGGCGCAAAAGATTTCGAATGTTCATCGTCTGTTGTGGCGGTCATTTTCTAGTTCATTACTTCGGAACGCCCATAACGCTATTCGGAAAGCTTCGAATGTTACCCATGAACTGGTCAAGTGACAGAAAATCGATAATCAGCTGTTTATAATGTTTATCTGTTGATAGGATAATTAATTTGTAAAATACATAAAAGGTAAGTCAAACAAAGGTGTTAATTAATGGTCTCGGGTGAATGACTTCTCTCTGTCACTTCGTGAATTGTTTTCATATAATTTTAAGAAACTTGTCATTTATTTTAGCACTATCGTTTTAAACGCATCGAAATTTTTAACTCCATTTTACGTTTTTAAAATGGGACGGAAAAGAAAATTAGTTTTTGAAAGTAATACTCCGGGAAAAGTAATGAAACTGTCCGAATTATGGGGCCATGGCAAGCAGGCAGTGCAAACTGAAGATGCACT
>MJUT01039708.1:231724-247802 GCA_002080005.1 Gigantidas platifrons
AAAAAAATAGAACAGTTTTTACAGTCTGTATTTTACTTTCTTGCCTTTTATGGTTATGATAGTAACTTAAACAACAGAGTGTTATATCGTATTTTTTATCTACTTGTCTTTTATGGTTGTAATAGTAACTGAAACATTATTGTGCTATTGTATTTCAAAAAGTACATGTACCCTTATATTGTTATAACATGTATGAAGTAAGAAAATAAACAAATGATTAATATTTATGTGCGTTTTTAGTGCCAAAAATTTTTGAAGTATTTATGGCTCAAAACATTTTAAAGTGGCTCAAAAATTTAGTCTTTGGCTCAAGTGTTGGCTCAAAAAAAATTCAACCCAGAGGAAACCCTGTGTAGTACTGTGCACCCGTGTTATACCACAACTTCCTTGCATGACGACTTAACTTCCTCAAAATCACTGTTCGCAACAATTTCGCCAATATTTTCCTCTCTATTGTCCAAAATGTGAAAGTAGCAGCCAAGAAGTTAAGGTAAGAAGTGCCACCTTCAACCATTAATGGTGGAAAATTTGTATGGATTTATTTTCCTGGTTTGTTTGTCTCAAAATACAATCGTTAGATTTAAATACATGATATTTACACTTTCAGTATTCAATATTACCCACTCACTAAACACTAAAATTATCATTTAATGATGATTCAGAGTGTAAATTTTCATTTTTCCATTATCATACCCTAGGTGGCTCTGCTACTTTCATTTTCTGATCAATAGAGAGGCAAATAGTTGTGATATTTTTACAAAAATGATTGTTCTGTGATTTAAGAAAAACCATCATCAGAAGGTGAGCAATATACTTTTTCAAAAGATCAATGTATTGGGAGTTGAGCCATATATGTTTTTTCAGTGAACGAGTGAGTGATTGTTAACGCCAATTCAGCAATTTTTCAGCTATATTTATGGCAAGAACAAGTTAATTTTCAATGAGATGATGATGAAGTCCACCTTGTACTAGACCAACATGCTGAGTTGGATTTTTATAGTGCTAGCTCACTGAAACAATAGTCCACGGGTAGACATGTCGCTCCACTCGGACACATCATTCTGATTTCGGGCCAACCCGTCTTTGCTCTTTCTCCTTAATGCTATGTGCTTAGCGGAGAAGCAACAAATACTAATTGTGTAGTTTTGGTTTGATCCGACCGTGGCTCGAACCCACGATCTACAGCACCCGAGGCAACCATGCTAACCATTACGCCACCGATACTGTATGAAATGTAACGGTATCGGGTCCGTTCGCCCTAACTACACGTTCGCCCTGGGTCCATTCGCCCTACAAGTGGGTCTGTTCGCCCTGATTATTAAAACGTATTTTAATGAACATAATGGATATTTTAATTTAAAATATAGACGTAATGATATGAAAAGATATGGAAATTAATTAAAGTTATTTTCAAGCAATTATTACGTATATTTTTATAGATTGATTTGAACTTATTTAAACCAACTCACCCTTCGGATTCGTTGAAGTTAATTTGTAAAATCCATGGTATGTACATTGTATAATACTTCGACGACAAAAAAACTAAAATTGTCTTTAAATCATGCTAAAATAAAGGAAATCTAACGGAAAATCATGCTAAAATAAACAAATAATCTTTAATATTTCTGCTTATTCTGTTGCAAAAATTATCAAAACCCGTTTAGAAATGACTTCAAAATAATTTCTTTGAACAATGTGGTTATATGAAATATATAGCGTAAATTCGAGTGACGAATACCTATGTCCATTGACTGTGCACTTTAGCATGCCGCATATCTAAAATTTCTCAATTTATTATCTATTATAAGCAATCAAATATCACTTATTTTTCTATTATTTTTAATACCCTACATAATTATAATTATTAGGGCGAACGGACCCACTTTTAGGGCGAACGGACCCACCTTTAGGGCGAACGGACCCACTTTTAGGGCGAACGGACCCACCTTTAGGGCGAACGGACCCAGGGCGAACAGGTATCAGGGCGAACAGGAATTAGGGCGAACGGACCCAGATTCAAATGTAATATAAAATAAAATAGTACTTGAAGCAAATTGGATAAAAAAAAAAGATGTCCTCCCTTGTTTATGGATAGTAACATATATGGATAGTCAACACGGCCCTTTGCCTCACCATGTCGGCATGTTCAATCATAGTCATACCACTACCAGTCAAGGTGGCAAATAATGAAATATTGATTGATTGATTGATTGAAATATTGAAAAAGGCTTCATTCCAAGTGAGGTTCAAAATAATTTTTGTATCAGATCAATTCAATATGAAAATTATCGCAAACTGTATCACAGATTAATCCAAAATTTCATTAGAAGCAGAAACCTTACAAAATTTAATGCAATTAATACTGGATTATCCCCCCTGTCACAAGAATGCAAGTGCGCGTTTTTCACTTGTTAACCATGATAACTTACTTATTTTGAAAGTTTGGACGAATGATATATGTATTACTTGCTGTAGATGTTGGTTCTTCAACTGCTGTTTCTGACATATTTATAATTTAAACAAAACAGCTAAAACAAGATCGTATGGCAATATTTACAGCATCAAAACATTGAAAATGGCGACCTTAACAACGCAGCGACATCTAACGGTGAAGTTAGTGATATGAACTCTGACCTAAAGAGGTGTATGACAGGTGAAGATTTTTTTTAAATAGGAAATGAAGAGCAAGATAACGGTTTATCAATGAGATAGAGCAGAACAGATAATCAAATTATGTAATTACTTGCGGATAATTTGATTAAACAAATAATTTCTTCAATAGACTTTGTTTACACCTGTACAGGTGAGTCAGGTGTAAATTTTTCAACCGTGACACTGCAACTGAAGATATGGCGGAAGTTAAATTCTTGTGAATGATAATTAAGTTAACATCGAATCTTATCAATGTGAGTGTATATTATACGTATATAGGTGTTGATCTTAACATATTTCAATAAATTAATTAGTGAGACCCTAATTAGAAAAATAAATATGTTTACTGAAGGACAGAACACAATTTACTGCTATTTCATATTTGACACTCCTGTTGACAGAAAATACTGATGCCATAGGCTATTTATTATTCAAAACAATAAAGGATCTGTAAGAATCATTCAAAACAATGTTGATTCCTTTCTGAACACATAATGATAATCTAAAAGTTATAAATTCCAGAAATAAAATTATCTGCAATACCTATAGGGCGACAGGATTCCAATTTGATTTGATTTTGGTGTTTAATGCCACTTTCAGCAATATTTCCACTACATCATGGCAACCAGTTTTAGTGGTGGAAGAAGCCGGAGTACCCGGAGAAAACCACCGCCCATGGGCAAGCAAATGGTAAACTTTTATCACTTGCGGCTGCGAGTGGAGTGCACCCTTTTTTGTAATTTACAAAGCTGGGCGCGAACCCACGCCGTATTGGTCATAGGCTTGTATGAGTTGTTAGGTAATCCAACTACCCAACTCATTGAGCCACCCAGGCCGTTAATGACAAGATTCCTGTCAGGAGTTTAAATGTGTTCAATTTCTTATTATATGCCTAGTTAATGGTTATATAACATACAAGTTTGTGTATAATAATTATATTAAAAATATTTAACTAATCTCCAGCCCCTATTTCAAAGGCTATGGTCCTCAACCTCAGCTGTTGGTTTAGTGTTTCAGTACATGATCATGCTCACATTTCATAAATTCCCCCCTTCTTCTGCCTGGGGGATATATTGCTTTTGTCCATCCGTCATAAAAGTTAGTAGTTATTGCCCTCTTTGACTTAGAATATGACATAAATAAAATTTAGGGAGAGGAGGGGAGACACTTGTTTATGTCTGTATGTTGACAACTTTGTGCAGTTTTGATATTTTGAAAAAAATATTATAATATTTGCTGCATATGTGCATTTTAATTTTACATTAAAACAAACATCTGAAGGAGTACAATTAATGTAAATATTCCTTCAAATTTTGATGTGAATGTATATTTATAGAACTAAAAATAGTATCAGACTATACCTTTATCAAATATTATGATGGTTTACTGTTATATAAACAAAAGTCCGATTCAAAATCTTGTCTGCATGACAAACCATGTCACAACAAAAAATTCCAAATGTCACATCATTGGGCATTTCCTGTTGAACATTAAAAAACTTAATGTTCAACAAATATTTATCAATAACGCTTATTTAATTACAATAATGTTCATTTAATAATTCAAAGTTTGTGTCTATTTTGATCACATCCAGAGTACACAAGTTCACCCTGGTTTTTAGTGGGTTTAGTGTTGCTCAACCTTTAGTTTTCTATTTACAGTTTTATGGTTTTTCTTTTGGCCACTGTATTGTCTGTCCTCCTATTTATGGCTTTATGATTACTCTTTTTTATTAGGGCCCTGCCACTTTCTGGTTTCTGGCGTATGCCCTATAGTGATCAGTCCGTCGGTGCATCCATCCATGAGTCCGTGCGTCCGTCCGTGCTGTAACTTTTTTGTCGTTCAAGACAGGCTTTGCATATTTTGCATGTAGGTAGACCACCTCCAGACGATGTGGTGCGTACCATCGTTGGTGACCTTTGACCAACCTAGGTCAAACTGGTCCGTGCGTCCATAACAAATCGTGTCCGGGCTGTAACTTTTTTGTCGTTCAAGACAAGCTTTGCATATTTGGCATGTAGGTAGACCACCTCCAGACGATGTGTCGCGTACCATTGTTGGTGACCTTGAACTTTGACCTCAAGGTCAAACTGGTCCGTGCGTTCATAACAAATCGTGTCAGGGCTGTAACTTTTTTGTCGTTCCAGACAGGCTTTGCATATTTTGCATGTAGGTAGACCACCTCCAGACGATGTGTCGCGTACCATTGTTGGTGACCTTTGACCTTGAACTTTCACCTCAAGGTCAAACTGGTCCGTACGTTCATAACAAATCGTGTCCGGGCTGTAACTTTTTTGTCGTTCAAGACAAGCTTTGCATATTTGGGATGTAGGTAGACCACCTCCAGACGATGTGTCGCGTACCATTGTTGGTTACCTTGAACTTTGACCTCAAGGTCAAACTGGTCCGTGCGTCCATAACAAATAGTGTCAGGGCTGTAACTTTTTTGTCGTTCAAGACAGGCTTTTCATATTTGGCATGTAGGTAGACCACCTCCAGATGATGTGTTGCGTACCATTGTTGGTGTCCTTTGACCTTGAATTTTGACCTCAAGGTCAAACTGGTCCATGCGTCCATAACAAATCGTATCCGGGCTGTAACTTTTTTGTTGTTCAAGACAGGCTTTGCATATTTTGCATGTAGGTAGACCACCTCCAGATGATGTGTTGCGTACCATTGTTGGTGACGTTTGACCTTGAATTTTGACCTCAAGCTCAAATCGGTCCCTGCGTCCGTAACAAATCATGTCCAGGCTGTAACTTTTTTGTCGTTCAAGATAGGCTTTTTGTCCCCCGACGCTTCGTCGAAGGGGACTATAGAAATGGGTGTTGTCCGCTGTCCGTCCGTGTGTTTGGTTTCCAGATGATAACTTGTGAATGAAAAGTCAGATTAAAGCTAGGTGTGGCATGTAAGTGTATCTTATGAATATCTAGATCAAGTTCGATATTGAAAATTTTCGACAATTTTTACTAGAGTTGTGCCCCTTTTTATACCTCAGAATTGCTAAATATTTGGTTTCCAGATGATAATTTGGGAACAAATAGTCAGATTGAAACTAGGTTTGGTATGTAAGTGTATCTCATGAATATCTAGGTCAAGTTCGATAGCGATCATTTTTTGACAAATCTAACCAGAGTTACATCCCTTTTTATACTTCAAAATTGCTAATTTTTTGGTTTCCAAATTATAACTTGTGAACAAAAAGTAAGATTGAAACTATATTTGGTATGTAAGTGTATCTCATGAATATCTAGGTCAAGTTCGATATTGATGATTTTTCGACAAATCTAACCAGAGTTACTCCCTTTTTTTTTTACTTCAAAATGGTCCTTGGGTGGTCCCCTTTCAGAATTATTTAAGTCAGGTGAGTGATACAGGCTCACCTGAACCTCTAGTTTACAGTAGTTTCAAAATTGAATCTTACCATATAACCTTGGTGTCGGGGGACCAGTGGCCAACAGCCTTTTATCATATTTGGCATGTAGGTAGACCACCTCCAGACGATGTGTCGCGTACCATTGTTGGTGACCTTTGACCTTGAATTATGACCTCAAGGTCAAATCGGTCCCTGCATCCATAACAAATCGTGTCCGGGCTGTAACTTTTTTGTCGTTCAAGATAGGCTTTTCATATTTGGCATGTAGGTAGACCACCTCCAGACGATGTGTCACGTACCATTGTTGATGACTTTTGACCTTGAACTTTGACTTCAAGGTCAAATTAGTGATTTTACCATAACAAACTCTGTTAACTTTTCACATTTTCATCTTCTTCTCTGAAACCACTTGATGGATTGGTATTACTTGATTCATAAATACAACACTAAATCCAGCAGGGCAAAACTAGGCGATACAGGGAAAAAAATCAACTATTGATCTTGAACTTTATAGTTTTCAAATGAATCAGTTATTTCCAAAAGTGTTTTATTACTGAGGTTAACATCAGTCTGTCCTTACAATTTTTTTACCACAAGTTATTTATGGCGGGGCCCATAGAGATGGATTCCATCTCGATGATATCTAGTTTTAAAATTTATCTTCCATGTATTGCAAGCAATCTTCTATTTCAAGTGATGAAATCCGCTGTGGATAAGGAGTCTAGGTGGCACTCAGAGATTAAGGTAGTTGACCTCTTACATCAAGCCTAAGCACAACTGAAGTGGGTTCACTCCCCTAGAGTGTTAACATTTTCAGAGACCTACCTATCTCCAGGGGTTTTATAAGTCAGTTCGTCTCACATTCCATACCAAGTTATTCTGGTAGTTACAAAACAGTTGAAAAATGGCTGAAAGTGAAGTTAAATACCAATAACCCAAATCGTTTGTAGATACATGTATGATGTAGTTATGAACTACACTACAATGTATATACAGTATCCTTTATCTTATGAACTACATCACTGTTCATGCCTCAGATATAAATTATTACAATATATCATTTATTAGTTACTTAGTCTCCACAATGAGACAAACTTCAATTTTTATGCCAAAATCAATTGATACAATAAAAGTTTATGTCACTCACCTCTACTGTCATTTTCACATTGATTGCTGTTTGTTAAATAAATTAAAGTATAATCTAACCATATTTGATTAATCATATGAACAATGATATGGTACTTTAATGAATTGGAATGTTAAATCAATAGTCATATTTCACCATTTTTAACGTGGTTATATGAAGGAAAAATCCAGTTACATGTATTAGATTGGTGATGTACAGTGGGCCTGTAAGGACCAAATTAGATATGAAGAGTTTTGCATTATCACAGAAATCAGTTGAACATAGCTTAATGAAACTTCAGTATTAGTTTAGCTACTATAAAATATTGAGATACCCAAATTTGTGAACTTCTTAGATTAAAAAAAAAATTCCCAGACCAAATCAAAAAATATAATGATAATTTTACTTCACAATAATTTCTACTTAACTGGATATTACAATACCTTCAAATTCTAATTATAACATCATAAAAGTTTGTCATGTTTATTTTGAGAAAAAAAAAACCTCATGAAAACAATCAATATGCTTGATTAATTGTTGGATACTTAATGTCCAAGGGCAAATATTTCATGAATATTCAGAACAGGAACAAGTTCAACAATGTATAAAATTATACAAAAATGAGAGAATGGGAGGACTGTGGTAATGATGACTGCCACTAGAAAAACATGGGGAGTTGGGTAGGAAAGGAAAATTTAACCTTATATAAGGGGTACAATGCCAGTTACTTTTTTAAGAAATCTAAATCAGGGGTCATTAACATTCAGGGAGCTAAGCTTGCAGCTTTAAAGAGTGACAGGAAATTGTTTAGTTACATTTGTACATGTATCTTTGAATCAGGATTTTTGTTTCGGTGTGCTAGAACTAAAATCTAGTGTAGCAATGTGCTGTAGTACAAAGCAGGCATCACCATCTTGTCAAATAGTAACTTGAGGATAAAGAACAACCACGAACAATCATCCATCCTGGCTATTTGTACAACTGTTGAAGCTTAAGTGCACAAGACACTACTAGTATTTGTACATCTGTTTTAGGTTTTCTTACTTGAAAGACTATTTCATCCTTTTGTGATCCTCAGAACCCTCTTTGAAATGATGTTCTTAATGTTTGTAGTCCATTCATTTGAATGAATTTTTATTCAACTGCAAAAAAGTTGTGGTTGTATACTGTTATTGGTATGTTTTGATCTTGTCCTACTTACTGGTGTGATTTGTGTATATCATGTACAGGACATGAGTCAGACTTGAAAATTTATTAATAGTAACCTCTAATAAACTGCCATCTTTCTTTATGCTTCCTCAAGGTTGGAAGAATATAAGTATGACTATGAGTGTACCTGATGAAGGTTACTCCAGGAATGCAGACTAAATGAGGTATCAAACCTTTGTATTTGACCTTATACAAATGTATTTGAAAATGTATATTTTTTTTACATTATGATTTTTTTTTCTAAATCTGAATTATTTAGATCTCCATCAAAATAATTCCTGTCTGCAGGCTAATATACAGATCTGTTTTGTTGAATGACAATGTTTAAATAACTAATTTATGTAAAACACTAACCACAGGCAGTACTCATAAGGACAAGGCATATCGGGTACATGTATTCCTTGTACACTTGTATATAATGTACAAGTTTTGTCAATATTTAAGGTGATAAAATTATTTGTTTGTTGTCTTGTTCTCATGTATATTTGTTACAAAAAAACACCATGGTGATTAAAATAAATATATTATATTGACAGTTTTATTATTGAATCCTTTTAAGTGTACTATATATAACATCTTATAGTATTACTATTGTAAAAAATGATAGAAATTGTCACCTGTCATTATCTACATGATTGTATAAACCTTACAAAAGAACTTTACACATATAATATATAATTAAGTGGAACTAGATGAACTATCTCATAAATAGGTAAAACTTGTACAATATTTGTTGTTAATTTTTACCCATTTTTTTGTCTCTTTGAATTTGGTTACTGTTTAGATAGAATAAAGATAATCAAAATAATCATTTAGTATTCATTTAACAACAATTTCATGCAATATATTATTATTATTCTGATGTTCACATGTTTGGTATACATCTATATCATGATATTATTATTATTCTGATGTTCACATGTTTGGTATACATCTATATCATGATAGTGTTATTATTCTGATGTTCACATGTTTGGTATACATCTATATCATGATATTATTATTATTCTGATGTTCACATGTTTGGTATACATCTATATCATGATAGTGTTATTATTCTGATGTTCACATGTTTGGTATACATCTATATCATGATAGTGTTATTATTCTGATGTTCACATGTTTGGTATACATCTATATCATGATAGTGTTATTATTCTGATGTTCACATGTTTGGTATACATCTATATCTATATCATGCTTGTTTTTCTTTTTTATTTACGAGTTTGTTCATCTTATGGTTATTATCATCTGTAAGGACCATCATGGATGTGATAATTTTGTACTTGAATTTACACCTACATGTACATATGCAATCAGTGCCTATCTAATTTATAGAATTAGGCTGGGAATCATTGACAGAAAAAAGAAAAAGGAGAAAATTACAAATGTTTTATAATATTCAAAATAATAATGCACCCAGGTATCTTTGTGACTTAATTCCTCCAACGATTCAAAGTACAACCATTTATCCATTGTGTAATGGAAGTGATATAATAATACCATTTTGCAGACTATCGATTACTTGTGACTCATTTATTCCCTCAATGGAATAGCTTAAATCCATCACTTCGAAATATGGAATCTATAGCAAAATTTAAAACTGAATTAAGAAAACAGAAAGATATTAGTCAAGTTCCTAAGCATTTCGAAATTGGACCTCGAAAACTGAATATTGCATTAACCCAACTTTGATGTTTTGCTTCTTTCTTAAATTATGATTTGTTCCAAGTAAATATAGTCTCAGATCCGTCTTGTCGTTGTGGGGCCAATCGTGAAGACTCGTATCACTTCTTCTTTGATTGTTCCCATTATGCAAATATGAGATATAAATTGTTTCACAATCTCAACATGCTACCTAATGACTGTGCTATAGACCTCAAGCTTTTAACCAGTGGTAATCCTATTCTTTCAAATGAACAGAACGAAATTATTTTAAGCACGTGTTTGAATATATAAAGAGGTCTGAAAGGTTTCTTGTTTAAGTAGTTCACCAAATGAACAACCACACACACCGTCACCATCAACCTCTCTCTGTCTCTTTTTCTAATTCCTTTCTTCATAGATGTTCTTCAATTTACACATACAGTGGAACCTGTGCAATCCGACACCTGAGTTTTCCGACATCCTGTGACATCCGACAAAACTTTATGGTCCCAAAGTAGTTCTGTTAACATAAATAAAACTTGAGTATTCCGACATCCTGTACAATCCGACACATTTCTCTGGTCCCATGGTGTGTCGGATTAGACAGGTTCCACTGTATTAATGTAATAAATATTCATATGCATGCATGCTCTATCAAATAATGTTGTAACTTATTGTATATAGGAGAAGACTTCATAAGTTTGTTTAACTTGTGTCTTATCCTTTTTGCATATTTGAGCAAATAAAATATGTTTAAACTAAAGCCTAATACCATTCACCACGATAGTTTGGAGTTCAGTTCCCTACTATGGATTATGTCTTACAGTTTGTCAATGACTTGGGGTAGGTCTGTGGTTTTATAGTATCATTTCGGCTTATAATTAAGACTAATTAAAAATTGATAGAAATTTCCCTCCAAGTCATTCAAACTAAGAAGGTTATTATAGTGAATATAAAGATATGTATATAATCATCTGATTTACAATGAAATCTTACAGTCCAGATGTTACATTTGTACAAGACTCTTTTTTTATGTTTTAGGTCTTGTATACCATTTCCTGAACTTCATAATATTGGGTTAAAAAGTGTATGAATACAGGAAAATGGGTCAAAGTATTGTTGAGAGCTAAAGCCAGATCTTATATTCAATTGCATGAAAAATTAATGATTTTACACAAAATGGATGCATGAATTCACATATCCTGGTAAAAAAATAAGTTTATAAATTTCCATGCTTAGTAATTCGTCTGAATAGGTCTTATCACATGACAATTTGATTTTTTTGGGGGTTTTAACTTTTTGATAATTGTTGTTCAACATCAAATGAGCAACATTTCATGCACCACATTTTAATCACGAACAGGAACAAATAATTTACAAATGATAAATCATGTCTAAAAATTTGTTGGACTGGTATGAATCTATCTTCTGGTTCATGTGGCAAAAATAAAATATTGAAGTTTGTTTCTCCTCAAACCTGGTGACCCCCAAAAAATCTGTAGAATAAAACTTTTTATTAGACTTCCTGGAATTTACAAATGGGGTAGTGTCTGATATTAGAGGATGATAAATACAAATGCAAAAGTGTTGTGAGTGCATGGTGTTCTCATTGATATTATGACACAGTATTCAGTAGTTTAGATTGAAAACATGTTGTTGTGCGAGTCACTGGATTCTTGTGAAACCTCTCTTCATATGTTCCTTGTCACTAGATTTCTGTAAAGTCTTCTGTAATTGTTTCCAGTAGTATATTAATGCATTTTCTGGCATCCAGCAAAAAACCTGTCTGGATGATCTACTCTAAAAGTTGGGGTAGTAATGAGGGGAAACAGAATTAAATTATTTTGAATTGTGGCATTGTTGTCTTTTGCACTTAATTTATAGACATAATTTAGCAAAACCTAAGTTCACAGTGCAATCTGCAGATGTCAATTATTGACCATTTGGCAAAACCTAAGTTCACAATGCAATCTGTAGATGTCAATTATTGACAGAATTTGGCAAAACCTAAGTTCACAGTGCAATCTGTAGATGTCAATTATTGACCGAATTTGGCAAAACCTAAGTTCACAGTGCAATCTGTAGATGTCAATTATTGACATAATTTGGCAAAACCTAAGTTCACAGTGCAATCTGTAGATGTCAATTATTGACATAATTTGGCAAAACCTAAGTTCACAGTGCAATCTGTAGATGTCAATTATTGATATTAATTTGAAGAAAATTATCCATATATGGTAAATGTGTATCAACATATTTGTTTATTTCTCAGGAAGTTTAAAGTTTATTACATTTCTATGTACAGTTATTTCCCCTTGTCTTTATTCTAGCTAGAAATTACTACCAACCTCAGTCTGGTTTGCTGAAATCTCTCTTAGCACTAATTAACTAATTAATCATTTCACAAGAAACTTTTATAAGGGTTTAATATCCTGCTAGTCAATACTGTATGAGGTCAGAGCTCCGAATTTTATTCCTGAAAAGGTCTAATATTCTACTAGTAAATTAAAACCTTCTGTTTGTATCATTTATATAGAAGTACTTGATTATGTATAAGTTTCTCTAGAAAGATGCTATATTAGTCTACAATAAAGATATTTTTGATTTTATTTACAGATTTGTATGATATGTTTTATACTTAATTGCATTACATTACGTTGCACAGAATGCATTTTTTTCATGAATATTTGATGTAGTTATTTCCTACCTGTATAAAATTTACTAGAAAACCCATCATATATGTTATTATTGATTTAAACAAAATTATTGATCCGACAGGTTTAAGTTTAACATTTGTATGTCTGCAACATGTTTCATGATTGTAACTTTATCAAATATGGCTGATGGCAGGGAATATTATCGCTGTCGTCAACTTCGGGAGAATTCATCATTTTTGGGATATATGGATTTGAACTCCGACAGAATCAATAATTCTAGATATATACTCCTGTCATTTTTGGTTGAATGTGAAACTGAATAATTGCAATTGTCGGGACATGGATGCTATGAAATGGATTTTGTAATTCACTAGATATTGATTAAGCCATTACATTTTGTTTTCTGCCATCCCATGTGCACATCAGATGCAGAATGTAGATATAAATGTCCTAACTTTAGAACTTGTGTCTGTTCGTTGGAACGAGAAATTAGATAGAGATTGATTTTTGTTGTTTGCATTCCATAGCGGAAACAAAAGTAACATTTTGTAATGGAAGTTGATGTGTTTTATCCTCCGTCAATATTTGATATGTGGTTCTTAGGAAAAAATTTACTTGTAGATTTTCTGGAAATGGGGATGGATTTATGTGATATTATTTTTGATACTGTTCATGATTTTATGTACGAGACCTTGGACTTTTCTGGATATTATCTATCTTCAATTATTTAGGATAATTACTGTTATTAAATACTTGACATGTAGTTTATAATCAAGTGACGAAAATTGATGCAAAATCAACATAATTGATTCAAACAGGGGAGATAACTCAATAAAAGAGAAAAGATATGATCATTTCAAAAGCATCAGTAGATAACAAGTTGATCAGGTTTATTATTACTATCAAAACAATGGATATTTATGTAGTAATATTGAGCTTTTCTAGGAGAAATATCTAGTTTAGTTATATTATTATTATTTTCTGATGAGGAATTACTTTGGACACATAATTTATATTGTCAACAGATGTACGATAAAGCGATAAAGCGATGATTCATTTTCATGTGCCATGTGCATATAGTTTTGAAAGACAATGTATCAAATTTTACATTGATCAAGTATGATTTTATTGTTCACAGTAAATTATGAGGCAATAAGCATTTTTTTTTAAATGCATTTGGATGCAGTTACACCAATTGCTAAAATTCAGATGTGATATATCAATTTGATCATGGCAACAGCAGAACCAAGAATAACATCATCAAAACTGCCAGGTTTACCTGGAAATCAGGTCGCAAAAATTGAAAAACAAATTGATGACTTTTTGGAAAATTTTAAAAGGAAAAGCTCGATTCTTGACCGTCAGACTAGTGAGGAATACAGGGAATTTCTGGGTGTACCTAACCTTCACCCAGGTTATAGTTCATCACAGGGTTCTACCGAGGATTTTACTGACGATTACAGCCCTTGTACTGATAAATCGTACCATTTAGGAAATAGTGCAACATTTCATCGTACTCACAAGCGACAGTTTAGTAATACAACAACGACCACAACAGGGACTAGTGATTCCGAATGGGGTCCCGATTATGAAGATGACAATATTATAAAGGATAAACATGTGTCATCAGTTTCTGGGAATATTATTATACAAAGTGTTGAATTTGATAATAAAGATGTTGGTAAGCTCTA
This sequence comes from Gigantidas platifrons, assembly GCA_002080005.1. Lineage (NCBI taxonomy): Eukaryota > Metazoa > Mollusca > Bivalvia > Mytilida > Modiolidae > Gigantidas > Gigantidas platifrons. Next base: position 246,083 of record MJUT01039708.1, read on the forward strand.
ATAATAATAATAATTTCACAGTCCTCGAAATGAAAATTTGAATTTACTGGTCCGAATGAAATTTTTGAATTTATTTTGATATACATGTACGGGGTAGTTCTAAATAAAAACTGAAAAGTTTTTACCAGTATTGGGCCGTAGAACTGGTGCTCATCGTGAGGACCGATTTCAGAGAGATAATGTCATGTTAACAAAGTAAATTAAATTTAAATATTTATTTGTTAAAAAAAACTTGAAAAACAATTGACTAAATGTAAGAAATGAAATGCTAGTACCGGTAGTATATATTAGGAAGACTTTTTAAGACTAGACTCTTTGATATGTGTTTTTCCTGGTGAAGTGAGATTGGTGGGTTATTAAATATATATCCCAATACTATTCAAATAATTATATACCTGATGGGAGCCATGTGGTTGTTTTTTGTCTATTTTTATCCTTGTAATGTGATGTTGGGCTCAATAATGATGGTATTTGTATGACTACTTCACCCTTATTTTGTTTTCTTGTTGAGAAACCGCTTGTGGGAAATAAAATTATATACACCATATAACATAAAAGAAGTAGCATTTATTGTTTATCTACAGAAGTAAAGAGTATCACTTATCTGCAGGCATGTAGTTTCTGTTTCACACACATTTTAGGGTATGAATTATGTTCATTATTTAAGACCCTACAGTGACTGTGAAATATAGAACAGCAATAAAAGCACTGCTCCTTTACTTGAATTTATGTCTGAGTGTAATGTTGGATAATTTCTCATGTCCATTTACATCCTTATCCTTTTTTATTACTATGGTAACAGTAGAGCATGGTATATCTCTTGCATTGCTAACTGAACTAAAGGAGATCTCCACTAACATAGTTAGCAGAGGTGGTTATGAACATACTACTATAAACTTTTTACCTTAGGTAGAGGAGTATTCCTGTTATAGTATATAATATAAATCTTATCTGGCATTAGAAATGTTTTATTTACAGAAGAAATGGGACAGGTACATTATTGCTGTATGTTCTGTTATTTACTGGAAAAATTTAGGGAGCAATTATTGCACTGTTTAAATCTACATGTATATGCATTTGATATTATATTGTGTGATAATATGTGGTGTTTTTGAGTGGAAGCAAATCTCTGCAGGTTTTTTTTGATCATTTGTTTATATTTATATGTAAGTGCCATTGGAGATCCAGTTATCAAGAGTGGAGTGTTTGGATCCCATTAACCAGTTTAACCCTGCTACATTTTTGTGCCTGTCCCAAGCTAGTCCCTGCCTCTCTGGATTTCTAACATCATATGTAGTGGTCTTTTTGTCCCCCGACGCTTCGTCGAAGGGTACTATAGAAATGGGTATCGTCCGTCCGTGTGCTTTTTGGTTTCCAGATGATAACTTGTGAATGAAAAGTCAGATTGAAGCTAGGTTTGGTATGTAAGTGTATCTTATGAATATCTAGGTCAAGTTCGATAATGACAATTTTTCGACTATTTTTACTAGAGTTGTGCCCCTTTTTATACCTCAAAATTGCTAAATATTTGGTTTCCAGATGATAACTTGGGAACAAATAGTCAGATTGAAACTAGGTTTGGTATGTAAGTGTATCTCATGAATATCTAGGTCAAGTTCGATAGCGATCATTTTTCGACAAATCTTACCAGAGTTACATCCCTTTTTATACTTTGTCTGTGTGTCCCGAATTGGTTTCCAGATGATAACTTGTGAATGAA
>MJUT01039708.1:247936-259187 GCA_002080005.1 Gigantidas platifrons
GTAATTAAATATGTGTATGAGGCTTAGAAACGGAGGAAAAGGTGAGGCTTTGCCGAGCCTTTTCCTGCGTTTCGCGATGAATACACATTTTTACCTATATGCTTCGACAGTGCACATGTATTGTATTTATCCTGCAATTTTAAATTGTAAATAAACGTTTACTGGGCAATGATAAAAGTATTTGAAATAATTTTGTGTATGTATTTGAAAACAATATTCCCTGATGTGCCCCGATGAGTTTGCCAATATCAAATTTTATTCTATTTATAACTGACCAATATTTAAAAAAATATTGGGCAGGCTATACTGGTCGGTAAATGCTCTCATTGCAGGATAAAGAATAATACTAAATAGAAGATGCAAGTTCAGTCTAACCTGTATTAAGAGGTCACCTTTGGGACAAAGAAAAAATGCCCTTAATAGACAGGTGACCTCTTAAAAGAGGTTTAATTCTTATGAAATTTTCTATAACAGGACAAGAAAAAGGTGACCTGTTAAGACAGGTGACTTCTTAATAGAGGTTACTGCATGGGAAGGTTTGACTGTATATGCTTCATATTGTACACTGTACAGAAATTATGGATTTTGATTTCTCGGGACATCATGCTGTCTGTATTTAGGCTTAGTCAGAATTGACTCATATATATATGTAAACAAATCTGTGTTTTTGACTTATATGTATATTATTGAGAATCAATAGTAATGTTCATTTCACCTTTCAACATTCCCGATTATTGTGATATATAGTAATACCCTATAGAATAAAATTGAGAATTAATGCACGAATATCAGTGAATACTGTCCCAAGTAGAGTATTATATTGCACAAGCTTGCGAGTGCAGTTAATATTCTGCGAGGACTTATAATTATGATAGTATGGTCGATTTTGATGTTTCTGGTGGTGTCATGATTTGAAGTGATATTGCATTTGAGCAACTATTTGGGAATGTTGCACACTAACTTTAGGTTACATTCTACAATGCATGTAATATTACACTCCTAAACAATAATCCTGATTACTATGATATATACAGTCATGAATGTGGTAACACTTATTCAATGATCCCAATTATTAGCTCACTCGACGGAAAGGGTATACGTAATGTGAGATACTGTGGATTTCAAGTTAGGGGGGGCACACTTAAAATAATCGCGCGGAGCAGAGCGAGGCACAAATTTTTTTTGGGTATTTGTGTGAAAAATCACGATTTTACACAAAAAAATATTTTTTCCAATTTTAGGGAGGGTGCATGCCGGGTGCACCCCTGATATATGTAGTGATACTACATTTAGTTAACATTTGCAATTATTTAATAGCTCATCTTATGCAAAGGGTAATGTGAGATATTGTTATCATGTTGCATCCGTTGTCCTCTGCAGCAGCGATGTCATGGTTTGTAAACCTGCTGAATTTTAATCTATTTATCACAAACCAATGGTTCAATTGGATGTAAGCTTTGTATTAATGTTACATGGGCAGTCCTCAGCACCTTACATGATTTTTGTTTTCATTGGAAATTCAAGATGAATGTAAGGGCCAATTATGTTTTCTGATTGGCTTAAATTTTAAGAATCTTCTTCTCCAAAACCACATGCATGTATGTAATGGTGTTATTCTGTGGTAGGAATGTTCGTTATATGGCCGTCTAACTTTTTTTTTTTGTCGATCAGAAATTCAAGATGATGGCAATCACAAGACAAAGTTTTAACTTTGGACCCCTTTGGGAAAATGTATTAAAATTATTCTTACCTTAAACTATTAGACCATTTGAAATGAAATCTTGCTGGAATGTTCCTTCAAATGTCCTTTACAAAATTAGCGATTTTTTTGTGTGAAAATTCAAGATGGCCACCACCACAGGGCATAAGTGAAAATCATTAAACAATTTTTCTCAGATACTAGGAATAGATTGAATTGAAAGGATGCATAAATAGTCATTGAATTGTCATTTTCACATTTTGTGTGGATCGAAAATCCAATTTGGGTGACTTCACAGGACATTGTTTAACTATGGATATATGAATAAGGTTTTGTTTTCATCTAAAACCTCAAACTTGCCTGAACACAATTGTGCAGCATGAATAACCAGGTGAACAATACTTGAAGCTCAGGTGAGCCTCTAGTTGTGAAGACACTATACATATAATTTATACTATAATTTGCAGAACAAAATTTGACCCAAAGTACATTTGCACCTGTAATGAATATGAAACTTTAATTTTCTCTATTTAATTTGGCCCTATCGGTACACATGCTTAATTGTATCTCTTAATTAAAAAATTAGGAAAGTTAATGAGGAAGCAAATTGAAATTACGTAACAGGACAAAAATATATTCAAAGACATGACCTTTTATAACCTTATTACTAAATATAAATTCATTTCATAATCACTGAATCATTGCATTAATGTTATCAATATGTAAACAGTAATACGAAACTATTTTCAGGTGTCTCAGGTGACTTAATACTTACCAGTAGTAATCTGGTTTTTGAAGGAAGTTTCACTTTGTCATCTTTAAATATAACACATTTACAAAAGGATTGATTATGTCAACCAGAGATAAAACACAATTTTGAGAATTTTAGATGTTGTAATTCACATTTTATTATAGTGTAATATTTTTATAGTGAAATAATAGGACTTTATGAAATGTCAATCATGCTTTCTGAAGACATAGGTAAGGCTAGTTTCTACATGATCAGCTGATTGTATATTTTATGTAAATTTCCAATTCAAAAGACGATGTATACAGACAATATTTTTTATTTACCCACCATATTTAAAATATATGGTTATAAAAATAAATAACATACAAGATACCCATACATGTACATCACTGTTTAAACTTTCTTTTCACAACAAGATAATATGTAAGTTTGGAATTTAATTTATTTTTACAAAATATACTTTTTCAGCAATGTTCAAAGTTGGTATTCCCACTGTCTTTCTTTCACCTACAATTTTATCATAGTTTCACAGGGATATTTGGAGGAATTTATTTTTATGAGTCCAAAAGACATTTCTGAAAATCCCATCATTGTTCACAATCTAAAATTTGAAAACATTGGTGAATCCCAATTGGAAAAGGGGATGCCAGGACTGGTCAAGGCAAGTTGCTAGGTTCTCTGGTTTCATCTTCTTCCTGGAGAACTTCACATGTTTAACCAAATGTGACCAGACTTGGCTTGAATGTTTCATGAGATAAAGATACAAATGAACGATTACACATAGTATGGGACTAAAAGGAGAAAATTAGATTAAAAAAAAATTTGTCTAACTAAGAACACAGTCACTTGAAGTTTCAAAAATAAAAGTAAAAATAATTGTTTTTGAAATTACATGTAAGCAGAATGTGTGTGTTATTACAGCTTATTACAAATAAAAGTTTCAATGCCTTCAAGGTCTAAATCTTGAAGATATGTACTAGAGTTTAATTTAGTCTGCAATGATAAAAATTTTAAAATCACAATACAGTGAAAATGAAATTGTATTTGGCAGGAGGTATCATTGTATGATGAGGATTCCTATACCTTACGGCTGCAAGAAGGAAACTATTTTAAGATGATATGATATTCATTAGTTCTGTATAGTGTATAGAGATTCTCATGTTGAGGACATTTTATTCACTGTAAATATGATATTAAATTTGCTGTACTTCAATTTGATCTTTAATGAATAATTTAAGCACTGTTCTTATGTATATAGGAAATCAATCTTATAGAAGGACACTTTCCAATTTTTATATAACTTCCACTTCCGGTCTGGTCAAATTAAAGACTATATAAAATTGGTATTTGTTGTTTATCCGCTAAGGAGGCAGTATTAAGGAGTAAGAACAAAGACTGGTTGTCATGGAATCAGGATAACGTTTACGAGTGTGGCGACATGTCTACCCACGGCCTGTTATTACACTATAAAGATCCAATTAAGTGTGTTGGTCTAGTACAAAGCAGACATCGTCAACTCATCAAATTGTAACTTGTTCTCGTCATAATATACTCTAGCTGAAAAATGGTTAAGTTGTTGTTAAACAACAATTACTCGCTCTATTTCTAACTTGAATGATAAGTAATGGTGATCCTCATGGCATTAGTCATGATAAGCATCGGCCCCTCCGGCCGAAGACCAGTAAAACTTTGCTCGGACTAATAAATTGTTCAGTTTTTATTTAGAACTTTACATATAAATAAATAAATAAATTCCAAGGATATGATTCGAACCAGTAAATTCAAATTTTCATTTCGAGGACTGCATGGACGGTGATGATGAACAATATTTACTCATCCTTCAAATTGTATGGAGGGAGAATAGTTTTAGACTGTTTATGTATTGTGAAATAAGTTTATTAAACTTGATAAAAAAAAAAACAACATTAGATCATTATATCTGCAGAAAGATCTTTATTTTTTTAATTAATGGTCTGAAATTAGGATTATAATAAACCATTTAATCTGTTTTTAATCAGGTTACAGTCAAACCTGTCATATGTGAACATCCAAAGAACACTGAAATAGAGTCACATAAGACAGGTGGTCATTAAAGACAGGTTTAACTAAAATGAAAAACACTGAAGGAAAATTAATATTAAGGTCACATAATACAAACATGTACAAGTTATTGCTTAATAGAGGTCGTGACTGAAGCAGGTTTGACTGTTCTTTTAACATATTACTACATGTACATTTGTATCTTACATGTATATATTTAACATAAAAAATTAAAACTATTTAAGTTGTCCAGATAAATATTTTTACAACATGTTGAGATTACAAATACAGTTTTAGTCTCTTGTATGGCTTAATGATACTTAATGTGCAATTTGCATTAGGATAATTATAAGTATTATATTATTAGAGTTTACACAAATGCTTACTTTTTATGTAAAGGGCAGCGAATTAGCACTTATGATATAAAATATATGTATACTAGTATTGTATACATATATATATATATCACCACTAAAGTTGTGAGTTCGAATCACGCTCATGGCAAGGTGTGCTCGATATAACATTATGTGATAAAGTTTGTTAGTGACTTGCGACAGGTCGGTGGTTTTCTCTGGGTTCTCCAGTGTCCTCCACCAATAAAACTGACCGCCATGATATAACTGAAATAGTGTTGAAAGTGGCATTAAACACCATAACCCTAACCCTACAAAATATGGAACAATAAAACTGTTTCAATTATTTTAAGTTGTAAACACAAATCCAGGATATACTAGTAGATGATGCTATAATGTATACAATGATTTCTACTTCACACATCTGTATTGTAATACTTTGAGTTAAATTAAATTTATAGTGACAACCTACGATTCCTGTGGGTCAAGTAGTCCTCAGTTATTTTTCAGATTACCCTAATAAATCATATGGTTTATGAACATTTTTATTGATCATTTGTGGTATGGAATGTGTGTTGTCATTTTGTTTTGTTCTCTATGTTTAATTAAATTTTGATAGGTAACTTTGATTTAGATTAGTATGGGACGAAGTCCCAACTATGGTAGAAATAGCAATTTTTTTCTATATACTAATGACTAAATTTTCATGCACCGGAAATGACATACCGGAAGTCAATACATGGTTAAATCTGTGCAGAAAATCGGATGCGGACATTTCGTAACCTGGTCGTTTCGTACCTAGATCGGGACTTAAAAAACGACGGAAGCCCCTATTTGCCCCGTCTTTTAAGAAAATCTGGATCCATCCTCGGTCTATTTTGAAAAAATATTATAGGTCCATATATCCGAGTTAATATTGTTTAAAAAAATATATTGGACTTCGTCCCATGTTAGGTAACACCTATTATCATATTAGCCATCATGGTCGTGATCATAAGGTAGTTGGATATACAATTACCTGTGCAATCCATGCCTATAACCACTAATGTTGTGAGTTTGAATCCTGTTCATGGCGACGTATACTTTATACAACATTATGTGATAAAGTTTGTCAGTGACATGCGGCAGGTCTGTACTTTTCTCCAGGTACCCTGATTTCCTCCACCAATAAAACTGATCACCACGATATAACTGAAATATTGTTGATAGTGGCATTAAATAACATAACCCCTAACCCTTGAATTAGATTAAACTGCTCTGTTTGTATCATTTTAATTGTCTGTTGTACTTAGAAACCAATATGCTGATAGTCTCAAAAAGGGGGAGATAACTACCAGAAATGGTACATTTTACCATATAATACATTTTACCTTTTGGAGTTTGTAAAAACAATCATTCATGAAGTTTAAAGGTTGTTTATTATCACCATCTTTTCTTTTCCTCCTGTCTGGTATAAAAGAGTAAAGAAAATAGAAAAGTGAATACCTGTTAAATGTGGTGTGGATCTGACCTATATTTTTTGTTACACTTCCTGATTATATACCATATACAGAAAAGATTCCTGATACCTGCTAATCTGGGTCATGGGTCACATAATCTGGGTCACGGGTCACTGTGAGTAGCATGTGTAGTCTATTTTTATCTTGGACAATAATGAGCATCCTGATTGGATGACCGATTTAAAACACACTGAATTCGCATGGTTTATATACTATATGAAAATGTATTACTGTATTTGTAACTTTTCTTTGAAGAGATGTTTTAAAACATATAATTATCTCCTTTCATTTATTCAGTAGGCTAAACATGAAAAAACTAGCAATTCACCATTGCTGTGGTTAATTCTACAAATTAAAGTCTTGGTATATAAATTAAAGATGTGTATGTAGATTTATGTCCTTTTCAGTGGTAAAATGATGTACATATACATGTATATATATCTTTATAAACTATTAATTCATGCTGCTATTTTTAATCTCATTTGTGCAATTACCATAGGAAAGCAAAAAAGCTGCAAAAAAAAAAAGACTTCACTTGCAGTATATTAATTATTTGTGGAAACTACAAAGTGTCACATTTCATAGAACAACATAATCTGTTGTTTTATGGGTTTGAGTTAGGGTAATGGTGTTTAACACCACTTTCAACAATATAACTGAAATATTGTTGAAAGTGGCATTAAACACCCTTGCCCTAACCCATAAAACAGCAGATTATGTCTCTTCAGCTGTGATAAGAAGACTTACATGTACCCTTCTGACACATATCTCTAACTCCTAAACACACAGAGGCTGATGGAAATCTAGGACCCACATGGCTTGGTACAATATGAAGGAAAAAAATGTACATAAAAGCTTTAAAAAAAGGAAGTTTAAGAGATTATCAACAACATACAGATATTAGAATAAAATCTAAAACCTATTGATATTATATCTAATATATCTAATATATCTGAGTGGATTTTTACTAGCCGTCGTGGTCTTAGTCGTATGGTAGTTGGATTTACAATTACCTGTGCAATCAGTGCATATCACCACTAAAGGTGTGAGTTATCCTGCTCATGGCAATACATTATGTGATAAAGTTTGTCAGTGACTTGCGGTAGGTGAGTGGTTTTCTCAGGGTACTCTCGTTTCTTCCACCAATAAAACTCACCGCCACGATATAACCAAAATATTGTTGAAAATGGCATTAAGCACCACACCCCAACTCCTCTAGTGGATCAAAGAATACTTATAATTAGAATGTGAACATCTGTTCAAATGTTTTATGTAACCTCATTTTACTCTTCAAACTGAAAACTTTCTCGTTATTATGTTTTATCAGTTAATTTCCATATTTAGCAAAGACACATATCATATTCCTTTTGTTTATTTTAGTAATCAGATTTCTTAACAAACCTGTGCACATGATGATATTCAATGTTGATACTAAATTTTAAATATATATAACAAACTAAACAAGACGGTTTATGGCAAATTTTGTATAGGAAATAACACAAGGACAATTGTCCCATGTTTATAATTTCCTATTACAATGTAATACCAGCATGGCAAGGTGTCAGATATGTCGTTTAGGTATTGTGCAGATGCTATATATATGTTATATACTTTAATATGGTATAACATTCAAAGATTTACATGCAATAATGTGAAGTATGTAGAATTTTTTTTTTTTTGTGATTTCAGGAGATGAAATGGGAGAAGAACTCTGCCCCTACAGTGTGTTGGATGTGGCACCGTTACTACAATCAAAATTTGCTTTTGTATCAGGTAAATGTTATATATCTGACACCAATATTAACAATTACCATGATGTATGTAACTTCACGAGAAAATTAGACTTGTATACAGGGAGCCGTCATTATTGTGATTGCATAATAGTTGGATTTATAACTATCTTTGCAATCAGTTGTGAGTTCGAGCCCCGCTCAGGCGAGGCATACCCGATACAACATTATGAGATAAAGTTTGTCAGTGACTTGCAACAGATGGTTTGTTTTCACTGGGTACTCCTGTTTCCTCCACCAATAAAACTGACCACCATGATATAACTGAAATATTGTTGAAAGTGGCTTTAAGCACCATAGCCCCCTGAATATTACAGTTATAGTATACCTTTTAGCTATCCTGGACAATACGCCCATGTGAAGAGTTAATGGTCATTACTTTGCTTCTGATCGTTGTCTGTGCCTGTTCACTTTTAACTTTTCAATCTATTTTTCTCAAACCACTGGACAATTGGAACCAAATTGCTTGGGTGGTCTTCAAAACATTTATCTGACTTTCAATTCATTTGAAAGTTTAACATGGCTGCTAGGGCCAATTAGGCTTTCTGATTGGTTGAAATTTCAAAAATCTTCTTCTTGAAAACTACATATGTAACGGACTTGTTACAATGTACATGGTAAGAATGTTTTTAATTGGACCATATAAAAACCCAAAATTTAGAATTTTTGTGTTTACCGGAAATTCAGGATGGCCTCCACCACATGACAAATCTAACATATGACTCTATTGAGAAAATATTTTAAAATTATTATACCCCCGCTCCCTGAAGGGGGAGGGGGGTATACTGTTTTACCTCTGTCCGTCTGTCCTTCCGTCCGTCCAAGATATTTTTCATCGCATTTTTCTCAGTAACTATTGATGGCAGAAATCTGATATTTGGTCACAAGCTTCATATAGGTATGCCATATTGTGGGAAGCGTTTTTGGACCCGTCAGATTCCTACTTCCTGTTTGCCGACTTAGTTGGTTTTTATACACATTGAACATATATGCACATTTTTCGTCGCATTTTTCTCAGCAACTATTGATGGTAGAAATCTGATATTTGGTCACAAGCTTCATATATAGATACCCCATATCGTGGGAAGCGTTTTTTGACCTGTCAGATTCCTACTTCCTGTTTGCCGAAGAGCGGGGGTATCATTAGCTCACAGTTCATCTTGTTCTTCCTCGAAACAAGCTGAACCATTTTCACAAAAAATTGGCTGGAATGCTCGTTACTTTGTCCTTTACAACATGTGTGTTTATTTGTCAATTTTGAAAATCCAAGATGGCTGCTACCACAGGACATAGTTTACATGTTCATATTAGAAAATAGAATAAAACATTTTTCTCAGAAACTAGAAAATTGATTGAACCAAAACTGTTCATGAATAATCATTGGATGGTCTCTTACAAGGTATTTGTCGGCATAACTATGATCGCTTTTGCTTGACCAATAAATGAGGTGCCAAGTTTGTTTACGTCTGCTTTTGGTGACTTTATTATTTCGCTAGATTGAGAATTTAAAATCAAAATGATACAACCAAATACCAGAACTCTGATCAGTTCTATTGGACCCTTTTTAAAAAAAAATAAAATCCTAAATATCCTTCACTTACATTAAATCGTAAAATGTGAAATCTAGTAATATTTTTTAAGATGGTTTAATAATTAGCTTGTGATATTCATTTAAGTTAAGTAAAAACATGACACAAAATTACTTATTTGGCAATGACTCAAATTTTATATTAAGAAATAAATACTTTCCTATCTAAAAGATATGACTAAATTAAGATGTTATGTATGTACATACATGTACTATCATTATTTGGATTACATCATTAAATGAAAAATGTATTACTATACTAAGAATCTACCTATGCAATAGGTGTCAATTACCACTAATGTTGTGGTTTTGATTTTCAGTCCATGAATAGGTGTACTCGATTTTATGACTGGTCAGTTGGCTTCTCCTGTTACTCTTGTTTTTCTCTACCAATTATAATACCTCTACTATATAACTGAAATATTGTCGAAAGTGTCATATAACACTCATATTAACCCAACATTCTGATACATGTAATAGCAGCCATGTAGACTATACATTGGTACCCATAGCAGTCTTTGAAATGAAAATTTGAATTTACTGGTCCAAATCAAATTCTTGAATTTATTTTATAGAGATATATCTAAATAAAAACTGAAAAATTTACTGGTCCAAGCAAAGTTTTACTGGTCTTGGACTGGAGGACCGGTGCTCATCTTGTAACTTAATTTCTAAAATGACATATCCTTCATTTGAATTGTTTTGAATGTACTTGTGTATTTGCATGTCATAGATTATTTGTAATGGACGTGTAACCTGATTGCATTTGGTTGGATGCTGGTGGAATTCTTCAGGTAGGGAAAAGGAAGACAAAACATTGGCATCCCAAGCAAGACAACACTATTCATTCATTCATATTGTCAAGGGATAATTTAAAATATTGACTGTTTACCTTGTGATTGAGGATATTATTTGATTTTCAATGCAAAAAGATAATAGTCAAGGGTCGTGCATATTTATCCCCCCGCGATAGCGGTGATGGAAATAGTAATAGCGGCCGTCCGTCTGTTCGTCACACTTTCTTGTTTACACGATAACTTGGATGGATGGATTTGAATAATTTTTTGCATGTGGCTTGTAATTATCATTATCTTGGATGAGTTCTTACATGGAAATATTTGAAGCAAGGGTTTTGGGGGGAAATCTTAGTTTTTGGTTGAAAAATTACCAATTTTGAGAATTGTGTATTATTTATGCGATAACTTGAGTAAACATGGATAGATTTGAATAATTTTTTGCATGTGGCTTGTAATTATCATTATCTTGGATAAATTTTTACATGGAAATATTTGAAGAAAGGGTTTTGGGGGAAAATTTCAGTTTTTGGTTGAAAAATCACCAATTTTGAGAATTGTATCTTGTTTACGTGATAACTTTAGTAAACCTGGATAGATTTGAATAATTTCATGCATGTGGCTTGTAATTATCATTATCTGGGTTCTTACATGGAAATATTTAAAGCAAGGGTTTTGGGGGAAAATCTTAGTTTTTGGTTGAAAAATTACCAATTTTGAGAATTGTATCTTGTTTA
>MJUT01039708.1:259217-293266 GCA_002080005.1 Gigantidas platifrons
GTGATAACTTTAGTAAACATGAATAGATTTGAATAATTTCTTGCATGTGGCTTGTAATTATCATTATCTTGGATGGGTTCTTACATGGAAATATTTGAAGCCATTGTTTTGGGGGGGAAATCTTAGTTTTGGTTGAAAAATCACTAATTTTGAGAATTGTGTCTTGTTTACGTGATAACTTTAGTAAACATGAATAGATTTGAATAATTTCTTGCATGTGGCTTGTAATTATCATTATCTTGGATGGGTTTTTACATGGAAATATTTGAAGCAAGGGTTTTGGGGGGAAATCTTAGTTTTTGGTTGAAAAATCACCAATTTTGAGAATTGTGTCTTGTCAGAGGTTTACAGTGTTCAAAGTGGAGTACTTCCTGTATATTATTCAGATCATGCTGCAATATACTCCATCCTTCAATAAAGTATGTTATACATTAAGACTGTAAGGCTGCTTTCTATAAATATATAAAACTAAATATTATGCAAGTGTGGGGGGATACGTCTCACATTTATACGCTAGGCGGTTCTTTTATTATAAATCATTTTTGTGAATTCAAAGTTCAGGGTTGGAAATGAAAGAAAAAGATAGTTATTTAAAGAAAATTTCAAATTTTTGAACAGGTTATACAATATAACCTGGTTTGGGGCAGTTGACACTTAATACAAATTTCAAAAATCAGCCAATCAGATTGCAGTATTCACATCAAATTAAATTATTATAGTTTAATTCTAGTATGACAAGACAAATCCATAGCTTCTTGATTTTGAATTAACTCTTGACATTATTTTTTTTCAGGGGGTAAAGCTAAAAATGGAGCTCCAATCCTAACAATACCATATAACCAGGACCAGAAGGAAATCTCTGATGATGATTATAGAAAAATTATCTGTTATCTTTGCTGTGTTCCACCGTAAGTCTACATTATCATATGATATCACTGCCTTTTATGTTGTTTTTGGTTTACAATGACCAGCTAAAAACTGCATCACTTCGTTTTGTAATTTTTTTTTTATAATTATCTCCCCTGTTTGTAATATTTTCTTGTAATTATCTCCCCTTTTGTACATAACCAGTCAATACATCTTTTAATAAAACATGCTATTTTTGAATGAGGAAATTTTGACATTGTTTTTTTTTTTCATTCCAAATGTTATATGATGGAGTAATAAAACATTGATCTTGGTCACAAAAATGCAAGATATTTCTTTTGCTTTCTAATTTCTAATAAATGCCACCACGATATAACTGAAATATTGTTAAAAGTGGCATTAAACACCATCAAACAAACAAAACTAATAAATGCCAATATTTTAAAGTCAACCACTACCCACTACATCATTTTCTTAACTTTTGTCAGATGTTAAAATATTTCAGACACTACTTATTTCTCTTAGATTTGACACATATTCCCATACTAATATCTCTTTGTTAGTGTTACATGTTATATAGATAGGGTTAAAAGTCAAAAGTCAATATTTATACATGTATGTCTTGAACAAAAAAATCAGAAGCATCCAATATAAATTGATACAAATTGTTGTAATTTTGCCTAATTCTAACTTGTGCTTGTCTATCAGTTTTACAAAACTACTGTGAAGTTAATTAATATTCTTATTGGTGGTGTAATGGTTAGCGTGCCCGCCTCTAGTGCTATAGATCATGAGTTTGAGCTCAGATCGGATCAAGCCAAAGACTATAAAATTGGTACATGTATTTGTTGTAATATTTATAGATTATTATATGGCAAAAGACTATAAAATTGGTACATGTATTTGTTGTAATATTTATAGATTATTATATGGCATTTTTCATATTACATGTCATATCAACCCGAGACCTCCATATTAGCCCAAGGGCTGAAGGCCCGAGGGCTAATATGGGTCGAGGGTTGATATGGCATGTAATATGAAAAATGCTATATCATAACCTATTTATCATATACAGATTGTGGACAAAAGTATTCGTACGATTCCAATATTCCCTGATATTTCATATTTAAAAAAAAAATTACTCTGAAGTCAATTCATGTCCGATTTTGATAATTTATGTATCAATAAAAACATTATTTTATGTATTTTTACTCTATAATTTCAAAATAATTTTCTATGATAAACATTTTGAGAATACACAAGTCAAACTCAACTGAATTTCATTTTTTTTTCGAAACAAAATTCAATGATAGTTTTTGCTGACAGATTATTAAAAGTCTGTGTTTAAATCATGGCCATTTGAAAAACATGCCTCAAAAAGTTTTTCCAAAATTACTAGTTTATGATTAATTTCAGATTATACTCAGTCTCCCTACTTGTGTTTTCATTTGATTTATGAAGCAAGCAGTGTCATCATTCATTGCATAACGAGCATTTTCCATGTTTTCTCCGTTATCCATTTTGACAGTAGCAGACGACAGAAGGAAACAAAGATATATTAATAACGAAAACTAATCGGACAAAAAAAAACGTGAATTCCACGTAAAAAGAATTAAAAAAAAAAAGAAGACTTTATAATTACAAGTGAAAACCTAAATACTTCATCTCATTAAAAATTACCGGTCGCCATTTTGAAAAATCCATATCTCACCCCCCATGTAATACGGCACACATTATTACACCCCCCATATAATACGGATCAGGTTATTACACCCCCTGGAGATATGACTTGTTGCATTTCAAATTTATGACATATGCAAAATTAAGCATATCTTGAGCAAGTATATAATAAATACATTTATTTATCAAATGACATTAGTTATACAGATGATATTGAGCACTTCCACTCATGATAAGTACCATTCTATGGTATAGGGAATGTTAAATGGTTTCTCCCAAAAACATGTAATGAACAAAGTGGTGCATGTTTCCCCTCCCTAATTATAGGACTGTAGTCATCATGAAACAGTGTAAATTGTGAATTATGGCTTGTATCTAATGACTTAATTGCAACTACCATTAGAACTCATTGACAATTAAAACAAGTAGCATGATCAAACATTAGATATACATATTATGATTTAAACTGGAAAAAAACCATCTTTGATCTAATTTGTACAATGCTTGATTTGTAGAAAGAAAATTTGTTGTTTGCATAAAATTTAATTTGTCAAAATTAAATGTATGAATACATATGAAAAGAGGTAATTGTTGGTGTTGTCATGGAAACAAGATAAAACTGATTTCACCAAAAATATTACCAAGTGGAATAGGTCATTTTTTTTATTTGTAATTGTAGGTTACATGAAACAGACCTAGGTTTCGTGATAATAATTGATAGAAGAAATGACAGTTGGGGTGATGTGAAAAATTTACTTCTCAAGATCAATGTAAGTTGCTGGAGTTATCTCCCATTAAATAGGATTTTGAACTACCGGTACACTTCCAAAATATTAAGCATATAAGAAGAGTTTGAAGATACCAAAGGGGTAATCAGAATCTGTAATTCGAAGAACAGACAACACAATGGCCAAACAAAAGTACAAAAGGACAAACAATGATATACAAAACATATAATTACATAAAACTAAAGATCGAGTAACACGAACCCCACAAAAAACAGGAGGTGAACTCAGGTGCTCCAGACGAGTAAGCAGTTCCTGCTCCACTAGTGGCACCCATCATTTTAATCTAGTTACAACCCCGGTGATAAGTCATGAATGAGGAAATAATACTATTTTAGTATTATTATCAGATGATTTTTCAGGAGTTATTTCCCTTTTCCATTAAAACATTTCCCAGTAACTAATATATTACACATTAGATTAAGGCAAAAGCTTAGTGGGTAGTATGACGGGTACATTGTTTAGAACACCGACAAACATTACTTGTGATTTTTAGAAATAAAAAATATTGGTATAGTGTACTGTGTTTAGGCCATAGAAAGTTAGTACCTATTTATGCCAAAGTTGAAAAGACCAATGATGTTATTTCGAGGTAGCTGGGTATTCTAGTTAATCATGAAACTATTACTGCTACTAGAAGACCACAACTTTTAACTCCAACTTATCCAAGAAAAACTATTATTCAAGTTTTACGAGTTTGTCAGGCCATGTATTAAAAAAAATGATAAAGGTGGATTTTTTGTATTTATATATATACATGTACATTGTATATATATCTTTAATTTCATCAGTACATTCCTATATATGCACTATGCAACAACTTTTTTTTTTAATCAGTGATAAAACACCCTTTATTTTGAGTATATAAAATTTTCAAACAAACAAAAATTCATATATTATATCACTTTTGATTATTTTCAAGCCCATGTTCAATTTGATCATTTATTCAAATATGAATTATTTTACAGAATTATTTTCCCAAGCATGTTCAGGTCGTGTTCTTGCTGCAGCCTAAGGGATTTTTCCAACGAGCATTCTCAGACATGAAGACAAAATTCATAAAAGAAGAACTTGAGTACAAGGTACAGTTAAGCAATGACTTACAACAGATAGATCAAGTTACAGTTTTCCTATCATACATTTCTCATTTTAAATAGTTAACATCTAAGATTTGTCTTTGCAATATAGATCAAGTTACAGTTTTCCTATCATACATTTCTCATGTTGAATAGTTAATATCTAAGATTTGTTTTTGCAATATAGATCAAGTTACGGTTTTCCTATCATACATTTCTCATTTTGAATAGTTAATATCTAAGATTTGTCTTTGCAATATAGGTCAAGTTACGGTTTTCCTATCATATATTTCTCATTTTCAATAGTGTACATTCCAGATTTGTCTTTGCAATTTCATTGGTATAATTGTAATCATGGATTATTTTTATTCAGTATTATGTCTGCTTAAGATCATCTTCATGCTGTCTTTATTTCACTTTTTACTGATGTTGATAATGTTATTCATCTCAAAGTCACCATAAAGTCTTCAGTAACGAACATAATGTTAACTCGTACCTTAATATGATATTAAGATGACACATAGCCAATGGTTATCTTTAATGTCTCACCAAATAACCCCTCACATCATTCTTTTATATCTCTCACAAATGCTGGGGTTATCAGAAAGATTATCTAATATGAGTCAAGTACAATCATTTCCGAATTATATTCTAATAAATAATCAAGAAAGAATTAATTTCCTGACATTTTGTGATGAAATTGGTCAATGATAAAATAAATTCCATATCTAAATATTAACCTTATTGTATAGTAATTTGAATTTAAAGATTGTAAAGGCTAAATAATATTCCAATATCCTTGTCATAAATTTCTGAGTTCAGTTATCACCTATTTCCAGTTATGTTCATTGTGTATGTTGCAGTAAAATCTTGTTCTCCTGACGCTACAACTATTTATTTATCTATTAGTCTATTTTTTCACCAACCCTATATCATAGATTTATCACCAATACGGCGTGGGTTCGCGCCCGGCTTTGTAAATTACAAAAAAGGGTGCACTCGACTCGCAACCGCAAGTGATAAAGTTTACCAGTTGCTTGCCCATGGTCGGTGGTTCTCTCCGGGTACTCCGGCTTCCTCCACCACTAAAACTGGTCGCCATGATATAGCTGAAATATTGTTGAAAGTGGCATTAAACACCAAAAATCAAATCAAATCATCATCATAGATTCAACAAGTTTGCTCCATTCATTCATGCTATAGTGTACATTTCAGCCATCTGCGTGTCACCTTCAATAGGTGCAGATCACCATAGGATTTGAATATTTGCATACAAATACGGGAAAGCTATCATATATTTCTGTGCTGATCTACACAATTTCAAGGAAACTAAATATTAAAAATTTTTTGTTTCGCTTGAAATAAAAAAAAAAGAAATGGTTACTGATGAATTTTACACCTTTTCTTCTATAGAGTTTTACAAATTGACTAAATGAATGAAAGTCACATGAACGTGACCCCTTATGGAGATACATTTGATCTTTATTCACGTAATAATGAAAGGGAACTGCATCAGTGGTGTAATGGTTAGCATGCTCGACTTGAGTGTGGTAGATCGTGGGTTCAAATCCAGGTTAGGTCAAAACAAATACTATTAAATTGGTACTTGTTGTTTCTCTGCTAAGCATGCAGCATTAGGGAAAAAGAACAAAGATTGCTTGGCTCGGAATCAGGATAATGTTTCCGAGTGAAGTGGTATATCTACCAGTGGACTGTTCTTTCAGTGAGCTAGCGCTATTAAAATCCAGCTCACTGTGTTAGTCTATTACAAAGAGGACATCACCATCTCATTAAAAATTAATTTGTTTTAGCCATGATACAGCTGAAAAATTGGTCACTTGATCTTAAACAACAATCATTCACTAACTACTGGTAACTATAAGAATACAAAAAGAGGAAACAATTAATGATCTAATTTTAATTAGATTGCAAGTTTACCTTTTCTTTTTATAAGCTGTGATTTGACTGGCTGTAAAAAAAATTGTATCAGAACTATTCAGAATGGTTTAAAATGATTCATGAATAATGCAGGACCATGAACAATTATCTATCAAATGACCCACTGATGATTCCGAGGAAGAAAAGATCACAGTTACTTGTGGGTTACCGACGATGTTCTTATTACTTTCTTTTTTGTTTGCTTAAATTCAAATAAGTTTTGTTTTGCCAATGTGTAAAAAGTTTGTTTGTTTTAGATAACTGGAATACTACATCAAGTTAAAAAAAATATACTGTCCTTGATTTAACAGAAGGAAACCTCTTGTTGTGATGAAATTTGAGATTGTAGTATTTTCTTTATTGGTATAACTGACAAAAACTCCATCTTCATATTAAAGTAATACACCTTGTTAAAAAGGATGTCTAAAACCTATGATCTGACAAATATGGTCATAATTTGTTAAAAAGTTCATTATCTGTATATGTAAGTAGTTCTAATTGTATTTTTAGGTTGTTCTGTTAAATGAAAAAAAGGACCTATTTGAATACATAGACCCTCTACAATTAACAAAGGAAGTAGGTGGAGAACTAATGTATGATGCAAATGAATGGACACAGCACAGATCTGTAGGTTTTATTGTTCATATATTTTTATAATTGTACATACGGTATATACTATTGTTGATTCGTTTTAAGACAATGGATTTCTCAAAGCAATATCACATTGAAGTGCTATGTGAAGTCCATTTCAAGCAAAATATATTATGTTCATTGAGGATTTGTCAAAATAATGTTGGTGACATCAATATAACGTCATGTTAGAAATCAACCATAAGTTTGTATCACATTTGTCACTTGATAACAGATATTATTCTCCTGTAAAGATCAAAGAGAAAATAAACAAATCAATGGATTTCCTTGTGTCCATGATTTCTGTTTTTTTTTTAAATGTCATCAAATATTCTGTTTTCTGAAATTTTCCAGAACCTCTTTTTTAAGGCCTCTATATAATCTTTTTGATGGATATATCCAGATCTATTATTTTTACAAAAATTCACAAAATAATGTTTTATGAATCTCCCCATATTTTCTATTTCTCTTTGAAAAAAAAACCCACTAAATAATCTGTAATTCTATCTCTTCATGTCCTGTCCATGAATGATATCAAAATAATGTGTCTTACTGTAAGGGAGGTAACTCTGATATGACTATATAAAAAGACCCACAATTGTTGTTATTTTGTTCAGTTAAATTAAACCCATTTATTTCATTTTATTTATAAACTGATAACTATGAAAGAATATCTAGTTATAAATGAAAATTTCTTAGAGAAAAATATGACAATATTTAAGTATGAATATTATACAATTTTGTGATTGATTATTCAAAAGAATTATTTTGAATTTGCAATATGCTAAATTCTAATCCAAAATTATACAGATAACAGCTGTCAACAGAAGATTGATTTTTACTTTAGGGATTCAAAGACTATTTTATGCCTTATAGATTTTAGCTCACCTGGCCAAAATCAAAGTCATATGAACATTTGCCATATATTGTCCATAAACCTTATGATGCAAAAAGAGTTTAAACAGTGATGGTCAACAATTCTACCAATATCAACAAAATGAACAATTATCCCTCACATTTCAATATACTTCCCAGTAACCAATGGACCATTTGGAACTACATTTTGCAGAAATGACCTATGGATTGTGTTCAAAATGATTTTCATTTTTATTCCGATCAGTGCCACAGAACAATATCTCAGTCAGATTTGACCACAAATTTGTATCAATAATACCAGGGAGACTGTCAGTTTTTGTGATTTGTAATGCTTTCTTAATTAATTAATATTTACAAGTTCATCCTTTCATCATAATTTTACAGGCAGTAGAAAAATTTTGTTCAAACACAGAGAAAACAGCGACAACCATGACAGTCCTTGTAAAGAAATATGCTGACACAGAAATTCCAAATAATGTTGAAGACATGGAAAAGTTGATTCACGACCATCATCTGGGGAGGAGAGAAATGCTGGATGATTTAGATTCGGCTGTTACGCATGGACAAACATTACTGCAGTGCATCAGGGGAGATAATGAACACACGCCTCTGATTCATCAAACACATGTTGTTAATCTCGAAAGGTAACTGATTTTTAGGGTTCTTTTTTATCACAGCTTTAAAAGAGATAGGTCCAAATAAAAACGTAGATATCTAATTTAGTGCACACGACACGTTTCTGGAATAACCTTCATCAGCTATGCTCAAAATGGAAAGATTGGAAAGCCAAATAATTAAAAGTTTTGGGAGCAATAAAACCAAAGGGTCTAAACAGGAGAGCCAAAATCGGTTATGGTCACCTATGTCTGAGGGAGAAGAACATTAGCGAAAATTAAATAAAATTTTCTAATTTACGTAAAAGTAGGGATACAGTTGACTTCCATTATCTCCAGCTTGTCAAATAAGTTGTTTTCTTCAATAAGTAAAAGTAAGCATATGGTGTTTACATAGTAATTGTTAGTTAATTTGAATACTCTGTTAATCCAAACTAAAATAACAGGTGTCTTTGACTTTGACAATGTTCAGCTGTATATGATCAAGATTGTATAAGAATGTAAAAATAAAAGTTAATGATTAAAAGGTTTGTGACATTTGATACAGATATTACCCAAAAAAAAGATGTCAGTGGATTGCCAGAAATGGAATAAAAGTTCCGATGATTATCTAATTTTATCTAAGATTGCTCCTGAGAAAATCATTTTTGTCAGATTTTGTGGGAAAAGAATATTCTTCCAATGATAGCTTAAAAATTGTGTTAAAAAACAATCTCTCACTCACTCACTCACTCACTCTATTTAAGGTGGTACCATGCACTTCTGCTTGTTTAATTTTCTTTTTTTTTGGCAGTGTGTTTGAATATATCCACTGTAATAAATATAAATTTTTTAACAAATTCCAACCAACAGACTCAGAGCTATAAATTCACTAGCCACATAGCAGCTTTTCTCTCTGTGGTTTTGATCACCGAGATGCTTGAAATCTGCATACAAACATCATATGATCAAAACGTTCAACTGATTTTAAAGAGTTATCTCCCTGTAGTGTATGGTAACCCCTTAAAGACAACTATTCATAGCTATGTTGTAAGCAATTCTTATTAAATAATAAAGAATTAAATTAATATCTAAATAAAAATTCACTTGAAAAAACTTCATAAAACTGAAAGAATCAGATAAAAGGATTTCATTGCTGTGACTATAGATAATAATAACTGGGCCTCCTCGTTCATAAAACATTTCAGTAGAGTTTTGTTCTCATACTGTTAAACTGTCCAATCAGTATTTATGGGATATGACATTCAGATAGGATTTTTTTTAGTGTGAATACAAAACTTTTTTACTGGAAAGTTTTATGACCGCTAAGACCTGGTGTCAGATCAACGGTTTTTATGTTAATACAGGTTATTGGTACAACTTGAAGAAACAAAAGGCAACTTTGGAGGATTCTGGGAAAAGCATGATTCCAGGTTAAAATACTCATTAAAGCTGAGGAAATTTGAAGAAGAGTTTAAACTGGTTTGTATAATTTCTAGATTTTATAAGAAATTCAGATGATATTTATATAAGGAAAAAATGTATTAATAATTTAAACATGATACATACCCAACTGTTGTAGTAGGGGTTGTGGTGTTTAATGCCACGTTCAACAATATATCAGCCATATGTTGGCAGAACTGTAGTCCTAAAGAGAAAATCTCATACCAGTTATTCTGAAGACATTCCCATTGTAGTTGATAGTATGTTTGAGGAAGACTTCATTGTAGTTTTAAGAGGTCTGAAGAAGAAGACTTTTGTTTCAATTGTTAACCTGCCATTATAGAGATCTTAATGTAATTAGATAAATAGTTCAAAATTTCAGTTTTAAGAAGCTTTGTGGCTTGAGTAAGATCTGATTGTAGTTGTTTAGAGGAAGATATTATATTCCAATTTCAGTAATTGAGAAGACCTCACATTACAATTGTTAAAAAGAGTAGGCTTGTCACATCTTTCTGCTGTGTGACGTTAAATGGATTTGGAAAAATGTCATGTGCATTCAAAATGATTTCCTTATATAAATTACATGTAGCTAATATATTCATGTTGTGATCCATCTGTTTCCACAAAATACAAAATATTTATGTAAATATATCAATTCTAAAATTGTCTAATTCTTTTACGATTCACATCACTATTTCAATAAAAGAAAGAAATGAGTTTTTTTTTCTAAATGTCAACCTACTTTTTACTATGTACATGCTTTTTAAAGTAATGTTACGAAATTGGAAACAACAGGTTCATGTTAAAAATATGAAATTTCACTTGACATTGTTTTGAAGCAAGAGGTATGAAAAAATTATTACAAAGACCTATAAAAGGATTCCAAAAGGCTCGACACTTCACATGATTATGCCTAAACATCATATTAACCACACAGACAAATCACCTTAAGTTGTTTTGTATACAGATTGATAATATAAGATTTTTATGTATAGTTCCAGTATGCCACAGGAGAGAAATTAAAATGGTTAGAAGACAAGTTAGCAGAGGTTGGAGAATCTGTATCTCAAGTTAAGGCTCTCATTAAAGAATTTGAAGACTTTGAGATTAATGCTGAGGTATGTCATTATTATTTAAAATTGATAATCAATAATAAATCATAGCTAGATTATATATTCACATAAAAGGGTACATTTTTTTTCAGCTCTTTGCTGGGGTTTTTTTTCACAAGGGTACAGATGAGTTTTTGCCCTCACACTTGGTGATTGCAATCCATCTATAAACTTTCATTTCAAGCTTTTCCTCAGGACTGTTTTATATTGATGCTCTTCAAAATGATTCTTGCTTTTCTTTCCAAATTGAATAACTCAAATGTTTTGCTACATTGATATGATATCCTCTCACCCTTTATAACCTCAAAGCAGTATGTTTAACTGTACCTGGTGTAATGCAATGATAACTGTTCTGAAATACAATAATAGTATTACTCTGTTAGATGTTAGCGTGAGGATTAAAGTCATTTTTTGTTGTATTGTCATGAATTGAGTCTCTTGAAAAACTGTGAAAAATATACCATTGTTTTTAATAACTCAGGTATTTCTCACAAGTAGGTACACACTAATTTATTATTACTGTAGTCTTCCCCTTATAAAATCCCTCCCACCAAAGGATCCCTCTTAATGAAATAGTAAAATACTACTAAATTGTCCCCTCCCCCATGAGAGGTCACTCGTCTTTTGAGGCCACTGTTTCATTGCGGAAGGAATGGCCTTTTAACAGGAAGACTAATGTATCCCAGGCAGATTATAATATTAGTCACATTATTTGATTTTTATAATCTTTAGATAATAAAGTTTGTGTAAAAAACATCCATGGAATTAAAAATATTTATAGTTAAGCACTCTGCCTTCGTCTGTGAATTTGTCAGCTTGATCTGCTTTCTACATATTTCCTTGTTTCATTAAATTAATTGTATCAAAAGAATTAAAAAGACTTGGATACCTTTTTCAGTAAAATCAATACACAAGTGAACATACTGATCAATAAGAGAGAATTTTATATGGTAAACGTTAGTTAATAGACTTTTATTACACATGTACATGTCATGGTAAAATCTATCAATATTTATCAAGGTTTCCTTTTACAGACATTTTTACTTTCCAGTTGTTTGATTGATCTTTATTTAATGTCTAGTGAGCAGTATTTCGGCTATATTCATGAGGAGAACAAAGTTTGCAGTCACAGTCTGTGCCAAAAATATTTTGACAAACTAGCCCGCACAGCAGTTTAGAAGATTTTTTTTTATTTGATTAAGCAACTTTTTATGCCATTTTTACTAGCACGATGCAATTTTTACTAGACAGGGGCATAGGGATAGTGGTTATTGGCACAGACTGAGTCACTTCGTAGTATATGTAAAACATAGCACTTACATGGACCTATAGACAGATTAAGGAAAAGGGGAGACCATTTATGTGTAGGGTCAAAAAATGCCTAGCAACAGGCCGCCAACAACCTCTCTTCACAAGCTGTTGCTCATCAGTAGGTGATCTAGTTTGTCCTTTACAAGCTTGTAGTGTGGTATTCTTCATACACAAGGCACTTATTTTATCTTAGAGTTTTTTCTGGTAGGATAAAACTCAGTGGTTATTATTTCATCAAAAAGTTCATATAAATAATAGTAATAATGTGTAAAATTTAATGACCTGTATCAATAGTTTCTCTAGCATTAAAAATGTACAGTTGTTAAAACATTCATCTTACTTTGACACCAACTATACATCATAGATCAAATATAATGGTTCTAAAACATTGATTTAATACTGTACTAATTAGTTACATGGATGTCACCTGTTCTTGACCTACTTTTATGCTTCATTGACTGTTGAATGTGTCAAGTTTTCAAGACTAAATCCATTTCATAGTAACCATGCTTCATAGTTCAAAACCATAATTGGTATTTGCCATCATCCTAGAGTTCACAGGTGGTCATGATCATATGGTAACTCAGTGCCTATCTCCACTAACTTGTGAGTTTGACCCCCTCCAATGATGGATGTTCTTGATATAACTTTATATGGTAAAGTTTGTCATTGACATGTAGCATGTTAGTGTGTTTCTTCCTGTTTACACTTGTTATTCCACCAATAAAACTGATGCCACATAAATTTATAATTTGTTGTAAGTGGCGAACGAAGCACCCATATTCCATGCATAAATTAGTCACTTGTCACATGAACTTAGACTTATTTTTATGCTTCAGTGAGTTTACTGTATTTCTATAGGGTTTTCCATTTTATAAAAAAAAAAGAAAAAAAGCCAAGATATTTAATTTAGAGTGCATGACAGGTTTCTGGAATAATCTTCATAAGATATGCTCGTCAAAACATTAGAAAGCCATATAATTTGTTATCCCAGTCAATTCAGTTTCAGTGACTGCATAATTTGGACTTGTTCTCGCTAGACTTGATTGATATTAAAACAAGGTAAAAGCTTAATGTTATCTAAGTCATTAATGATAACTGTTGTTTTTATCACATGACCTTTCTCTTTAACTCTAAACACAATCTACCTGATAATCTCTAGGAGGACTGTAAAAGTTAACAAGATAAATTAGATTATCTCAAGTGGGTAAGCTAAATATCAGGGAGGCTGAACGGATTTAAAACATATCTGAAAATTTAAAATAGCTCGATCTTCATTAAAAGTTTGTACATCAAGAGATAGGAGAACATTCAATTTCCTATTAACTTATTGGATTGAAGTTTATTTTGAAAAAACTTATTGGATTGAAGTTTATTTTGAAAAGGAAGAAAATCTACCTTTCGTTTCGGAAATATTATTTGATTTGAAGATACACCAGGAAGCTGATACCTGATATTATGGAAAAGAGTAAAATATTTGTGTCAAATGATATACTAGTAGTGTTGCTTCACCGAAAAGATTATGTGACACAAGGAGGAAATAAATTGAAATGTGTATTCTGTGTAGATTTTGAAAAGTTCTTAATGTTTCAATGTTGAAAAGTGAATTTTTGCAATGTAAAACTTGTATCAATTCTTTAATAGCTGATATCAGGAAACATTAAAAATGACAATTTTTTTAGCCATAAAACAACACTTGGAATAGATTTAATAAGTTTTGCATGTGATCTGCGATCATTATGCATTTTTAATGGACACACAATCATCTATAAATATTCATGCTAAGCAGACCTATTATTGGATTTTCAGAGTGCATTGATCATTAAAATTATAATTTAATTGATCTATATATAGCCTGACATTGGTACTGTTGTTCTGCTGGTTCTAACATTA
Organism: Gigantidas platifrons; assembly: GCA_002080005.1. Lineage (NCBI taxonomy): Eukaryota > Metazoa > Mollusca > Bivalvia > Mytilida > Modiolidae > Gigantidas > Gigantidas platifrons. The sequence goes on from MJUT01039708.1 coordinate 273,422, forward strand.
ATTGTAAATCAATATTTATGTCTACACAAGGTAACACATTTAGGAATTAACAGCAAAGATATCAAACACTGTTAACTTGATCTATGTAGAACTATTGAGTGTAAGCAATAGATCCAGTTGTTCTTTGACACAAACATAAGTGCCAAAAACATGGATTTTTTGTTTTAATTATTGATTTTTCTATTTATTTTCATTATTGATTCTTTTCTTTTCAACACTGAAAAACAAAAGTCAGAAAGTAAAGTGGGGAATGGATTAATTGAGAAAATAAGATAATCTGCTTAATCTAATTGTAATCTAGACCGTTATAAGTCGTCAAATCTATACACCTGTATATTAGTTTTGACTCATAATTCAATGTGAACCTGTGGAGATATGAAAAGGAAACACAATAGAATGGAAGAATTTAGTGAAATATGTACTGGAGATAGGATTTTATTTTATTCTAATGAAAATGTTAAAATGGTTAAAAACTTGACTGGAGATATGGTGGTGAGTAAAATCATTTAAGAGTTATCTCCCCCTAATATTATTATGTTAAATCTTAGCGACCCTTGATATACTTTGATTTGGAAAAAAAAGGATTTTAGATGAAATTATCAAACTCTTTTTGAGCCAGTTATGTGCAAATATAGATAACCTTTCTGGCTGAGATATTATTAGATTCACTTAAATATAATTATGTAAAATGATACTATTTTTAATTGGACAATCACATGGTCATGAGAATGAAATTACCTTGCAAAAGTTTGTTACTAAGCAAGAAGATCTTTCCTTCCTTAACTTAAAAGGGAAAAATTAGAAACATTTGCATCTGAATGTGTTCAAATTATAAATATTCCAATTAAAATTATCAGACGTGACATAATTGACAAATCTTGCCAAATATAATTCTTAATACTGACAAAAGATCTTGTGTTTTGACACTCAAATATAATTTTATTGTGACAAATTGCACTTTAATTACATCATTTAATTTACATATTGAAAAAACATAGAAATTTAGGACATATTAATATCCAAACTATATCTAGTTGGGAACTAAAACAAAACGTAAGTCCAAATTTGTTTTAAAGCGAGTCTTTATATAATATTCATGAATTTATTAATAAGTTGAGAAAATGATGTATAAAATATATGAAATATGAAATAAATAATAATAATATATAATAATAATAATAAATTCTTTATTTATAGAGGGTTACACAGTTAGTAATCTTCCCTGAGGCCCTCATTGACATATTTCAACATACATTGTAAAATACACTATACAAAAGTTACACACAAGAGGCAATACATTGTAATAAGTATACACAAAAAGATTTAGTAAATATTTAATGGTAATTTAAGGTAAATCATCATTTAAAATGAAACTATACCATGAGACTAAGGAGTACTATACCATCATTAATCAAATATTGGTAAATAATATCTTCAGCTGAATATTATATTTCATGAGCTTGCGTCTGCAATAAATATTTTATGAATGATTATATTCATACATCAACCCTTTTATTGTGCTACATTGGATAAAATTATGAAAAACAACATTTAAATTATTAAAGACGTCACACTTTTGAAAGCTAAATTATAATGATTTTTGTATTAGACAATAACTTTCTGTTATGTAATTTAGAAGATATATTACAATAATATATATTTCATTGATTAAGTGTCAGTATAAATATTATTATTATGAACCAATTTGTTAGACCTAATTTAAGGTATTATAGAGGCAAACATTAATATTGTATATTAACTGATGCCAAATATTTAATATACAAATGTATAGATAAAGTCCTGTATAAAAATTAAAAATGGTTAAATAAAAGCTTCTTAATATAGGGTTTATATCTGTGGGAGGTAACTGACCGTAGGCAGGAAACATAACTTAACTATTGTCGTAACCCAATCTGTAAAACTATTACCTATAAAAAAGGTGTTTTGTCATCCATTATTGTTCTTCTGGTAATAGGATTTATCATTGTTTAGTACTATAATATTATAAGAAAACATAAAAATAGATCAAGTGTTTGTGGTGTTTGATTGGTTGATATAGATGATAGGTTTAACATTATTGTTAGTGATTGGTTGATATAGATGATAGGTTTAACATTATTGTTAGTGACATGTTTAGAATATTTTTGATATCCTTGTAACTACTGTTACATGATATATTGTATATACAATGTAGAGGATTATGATCAAATTTAACAGTGACTTGTGACAGGAACGACAGTTTTCTCAGGTAGTCCAGTTTCCTCTACCAATAATACTGACAGCCACCATATAACTGAAATATTGTTGAAAGTGGCATTAAGCACCTCAGTCCTAACACCTAACCCTATTAACCTTTCAGTTGTACAGTAGTTCCTCCTTATTGTAAGGCCACTCCCACCAAAGGCCATCTCTCCTATAAGGCCAGATTTCAGATGCACTGAGGTAGTAAATTACTACATGTAATATAACGGTATTGGAAAATGTCCTCCTCAAGAGAGGCCATCCCTCTTATAAGGTCACTTTTCATTGCATAAAGTGTATACCTGATATTGTTCCATCTGTCAAAACATCTAACTAATATGATTCCCAGTATATGTTTACAGTTTTACTAATCATTAACAGTTCAAAATCTGCAACTTAAGTAGATTTGCAGTTGATTATTTTGCCAATAATAATTAACAAGTAGTTCACGACACTGAGGGCCATATGGCAGTTTATGGACCGGGATGTCACCCACAAAATATTATATGGATCGAAGCGAAGCTGAGGTCCATATAGTATTTTGTGGGTGACAGACCGGTCCATAAACTGCCATATGGCCCGAAGTGCCGTGAACTATTTGTTATATTATACTTCGCGTCCAAAAACAAGCCCAATAATCTCCCGAAATAAAGACTCGAAAACGAGGCAGTCTACTGCCGGTCCATATAACGTTAACAAAGACAAATAGGGAAAATAAAAACGTACAGTATAATATAGTATTAGATTATTTGACCATTTGGTTACCTTTTTAGATCACCCGGTCAAACCAAAGGCCATTCATGTTAGCCTTTGCCAATTGGCGTCTATCCATCATCTGTGTGTCCGTAGCTTTTCACATTTAAATCATTTCCTTTCAAACCACTAAGCCCAGTTAAACAATATATCGCTGAAATGGTCATTGTGTGGTCCCCCATTTTTTTTTCTTGAATAATATCCAACATCCCTATCTTTAATCCAGGATTACTATACTTCTTTTAATGGCTCTAACTTGTCCAAATTGGGCTTATAGGTTCAGTACAGTGTGTCTGGTAGTGATTCTACATTATGTAGTCAAAATTGGATGACAATTTAACTTAATTTGCATAATAATTGTGTAAATTGTATGTTATATACCAGTAAATGATATTCCCAGAGTCAATTTGAAAACTTAAGGTGACCTAGCACAGGGTGGTAAAAATCTAAAATGACCAATCTTTTAAATATATGTACAATCTATTGATCAATTTTTGCAAACATCATCAAGAAATGCTTGTTCATTGTGTAATTGTATTTCTGGTTCAACCCATTGTCAGTGTAATACTATAGTATTGTTTACTTCCTAGATCTTACAATACACATACACACCTGTGCTTGGTTCTATTATTACGGATGTTATTTCTTAATAATATGGGTATCGTAGTCCAGGTCATATACTAGGCCCTTGCCACCAAAGGCCAGCCCTTCTTACCATATTTCAGGAAGCACTGAGCAAGTAAAATACTGCTACATTATAACCCTCAACAGAGACCACCCCTTATATAAGGCCACTTTTCATTACAGAAGGAGTGGTCTTATAAGAGAGGTTCTGCTGTAGTTGGTATAAATGATATCAATTCTGTTTTAAATATAGAAGTGAATGTTAATCATGTTTTATCCACAGGTGATAATAGACATGAACTGGGTTATCAAAGTACATCTTAAAATAAGACTACAATTTGTATGTCATTATACTTTGTATGCTTACATAATGATCATCATGTTGATAAAAGGACAAAAATTGGGTCAAATACAGGTTCTTTGACCATTGATAAATTGTTGTGATATCAAAATCATATTCAGGAAAATAAACAAAGTAGTTTGTATGCACCCATTTAATGGTAGTTCTAACTGAGAACAGTTTAATGGCCATGTTTTCTTCTTTTAGCATTGCTAAATTATATAAAGAACAGTGTATAATGGGCATGTCGACTTGCTGTTTTATATAAGTTGACAAAATTGCATTAGTTCAGGTCTGTTTAAAGTGAAAAAAAAATACTATAAAATACATTCTTTATGAGTTATATCAGCCACAATATAAATTTCTAAAAACCTGTTAATTGAAAAAATAATGCTTGGTACGGTGTATTATGTTGTGAGATCTCACCATTCAATGCCTCTCAGACACACACTTTTAATTTATTTCTATTTTGTCGGCTCATGTAAACGAAAAGAGATCATTTATAGATCATTGAACAATATGTTTAAAGTATTTAAAAATTTTAATGGTTTCAAACAGACATCTCAGGAAAAGACAACTCATTGAAGCATGTCGTAGCTTGATGGAACAAACGTTCAAATATCCATTACATGTCGAACAATCAGGATTTTTTTTGGTTGAATATTGATTACACAATTGGGTGAACACTGATTTGAAGATTTAATTTTTCAAGTGACGAAATTTTAGTAAAAGATAACAAAACAATATATTATCTTTTGTGTTTGAGCATGCTCTTTGTTGTTGATAGAGACAGACATTGTTTTAAATTATTATCATATTGTCAGAACCAGGATTTTTAAGTTACCCGACATAAATTTGAACAGGACGGGAGACATTTTAAAATGGAGATTAAATATCTGATATTAATGTCTGGAAGCTGATGTGCAAAAGAAATTCTTATGAAATTTGTATGGAATATCAAAATTTGTATTGTTTGGTGTTTTTTTTAGTAAATACTTATAAATGAAATCATAACTCGTGGAATCAACTAGAATTGTACATTCATTGCAGATTGAAGTTTTATGTTGAAAATTATGTGAATTGTTGCACTTGGGTTTATGCAGCAAACAAAACTGGAGTTGATATTTGTTTCACTTCATGATAATTCAAAAATATTAACAAGAAGATTTTGAAGTAAATATTCCAAAAAGTGTACTGTTAATTGGATTTTATGTAAAGTGTTAAACACAGTGTCCTTGTTCTACATTATTGGAATAATGACAAGAATTAATAATTTTTTAACCTTTCTTTACAAAATATAAGACATGAAAGTTGAAAAAACATCAAACTTGATATCCATGTATTTTATGTGTAATGCTTTCATGAACAAACTAATAGGAGATCCATGTGACTTTCAATAATTACATATATATAATGTAATTGCCCCAAAGGAAGACGTTTTGGTAGTACAAGTCAATTTTTCTGTGGAAAACCTCCAATGAATAGAAAGGAAAGAAGATTCAATCTTTGATAGAGATGTTGATTACGAACATGAACGAGGTGTAATGGACATGTTAAGAGTCTATATCTAAGATTAGTCTGTGATATTGATGACAGCTCGGTGACAATCGGTGTTTTGGATTAAAGAGTTAATGGACAGGGCGATCGAAAATTGTTTATGTTAGATAATCTTGAGACTTTAATGAAGATTTTGACCTGAGATTTACATGTTGTTATAAGGGGCTGTTGTTCTTGTTCATCCATGTACATTGTAATTCTAATGTGTTAGAAGTAAAAAGACTTGGTGATATTGCTTTGTCATTGACATTGAACAGAAATAACATCTATTTAACTTAATTTGCTGGAGTAAGACGTGACATGTTCAAATTTAATGGACAATGAACGAACTAAATTCATAAGTTATAGAACGTGGTGACAATAAGCCTAAGTTTCTATATGAGAAAAGTTTTTCTTATTATATATTCATATCATGGACTTTAAATTTGTCAAAATAGCTGGAATTAACAAATCAAAGAATTCTTTAATTAGAATCACCTGAGAAATTACCTGTATTATTTACAGGTTAAGTTGTATCTGAATTTGATAATTGTGTTGTGCCGAGTTTTTAAAAGGAAATTCAAACAATTAGTAGGTGGCGTAAACAAATAAGGGAGCTTCTTAACTTTAATTTTGCCGATTTTGGAGAAGTGATTAATTATACCAGAGAGTACTGTAACACTTGCTTGATATTACCTAGTGAAAAACTTGTGGATTAAAGCATTATAGATTACTTTGAGTATTTGAAAGATAGTTATTGTAAATCGTGTCATGTGCCGAGAGGCAAATCTAGGTAAATAATTATAAAATTTGTTACTTGTGAGTGAGACAAGCTTACACCTTTGCTGACAGGGATATAATACTCAAAATAATGTTAATGTCTAGTGATAATTTGAACAGATATGAGGAATATGATATTTTGTAAAACATACAAGAGAAAGTTGGCTAGACATTATCAAGTAATAGAGGAATTAATATCATATCATTTCCATAAAGTTTGGATATCTACAATTTTGATAAAAATCTTCATTGTCACGAAGTTTATGATATATTTGTTACCAGTCTGCACCTGTTTGAATGGATAGATCTTTGTTTTACTTCTGTAACATAAGAAAGAGAATTAGCTCAGTTTGAGTATTTTTTTGCTTCAATTTCATATATTGTGTTGGATCTATTACAATATATTACATGACAAAATGGGATGAATAAGAGAAGTGTAAAAATATTAATTTTATTTAAATTCATTTAATTGAAATTGAGTTCTTAGGAAATCTGATATTAACTACAGATATTACAAAAATCCTGTAACAAAGAAATGGAGGAAGTTGTGGTTTTATGACTTTAATGATTCACCCACCCGATTTTTATTCAGTGGATAAAGATTACCGGTATATGAAATTATGTTCATTGAGTAATTGAAGTGTAAAAGGAGTACCACAGCTGTTTTTAAATCGACAAATTTTAATATAGTTTTGTTTATCAAGTGTTTCCACGTCCAGAATAGTATTGTTGTCCAGTCTACCTTTAAATCTTAAAACTCATCAAGATGCCTTTATATCGTAGATGGCGATGGTCAACTTCCTGTATGCCCAACTTCTACCCTACTGAGGTAAGAACAGATTTGTCAACAAAGAACCTCATTTAGGTGAATTATTACAAAGCGATTGAGGTAACTTAAGGAGACGAAAAAATAAGTTCTGCTTTTGAATAATATTTTAATAAAGTTGCTATGTTTTTAATTCCAAATTTATAAAATCTTTCTTGAATTTGGAAACCTACTCAGTACATATTGAAAAAAACATACCCTATTTGGAAATGTTCCCTCTTTAGTGGCCCCAGGCAGGAAATAGAATCTCCAAGTGTTGGATCATAGGCTGTATTGGCATTTTACAAATGATATATGGGATAATAGTCTTTTTGTGAATCTACCTTGATTTTATTTTACCTTGGATGTTATGTTGATATCAGGTAGGAGCTTGCTTCTATTGGATTGGTGTTTATGGACAACATTTTGCATGTAGCAGGTTTTACTGCTAATTAATTATTTCTAACGACTTTCAAGATAAAACTTGTAAGAGATGTTCATTATATTGAATGTGTGCTACAAAAAAAATCAATCGTTTTTGCATAAAACCATTATAGAAATTTATTATGTTAGAATCAATTATCTCTGATTTATAATGTACATGGACAGTCGTTTGTACTGTAAATTATATTTTGTTTATTTTGACTAAAATTGAAAATATACAATTGATTCATTTAATTTAATGAAAACGTAGATATCAAATTTACTGCACATGACGTGTTTCTGGAATAACCTTCATCAGGTCTGCTCAATATCGAAATATTGGAAAGCAAAATAATTTTAAAAGTGTTTGGAAGCAGTAAACCAAGGAGCCTAAGAAGGATAGCCAAAATCAGCCAAATTACATACATTTTTTTAGTGAACCTTGTTATAAGTAGAATCACATATAATGATTGCATCATTACAAAATGAATGTCACAAAGGATGTTTTTTTTTAATTTAAAGATTTTTCTTTCATTTGCCATGACTACAGGGAACTACCGGTAATACAATTTTAAGAATCTGATTTATTTTATTTTACTGAGTGAATAAATAAATTCATTTTGCAAGTACACCGAAACCCTATTTTGCAAGTGAATAATGCATTCCATTAAAAAAATGGATAAAACGTTTTAACTACCACAAATTCTATACAAATAAATGACTAAAGTTTTATAACAGTTGAGGGCTGAGTATAAACTATTGTATAATCGATCTTTTATTCATAGTAAGTTATATAATAAGTTCTTTCATTTATCCCTCATTAAAATATTTTTCTTTTTTCAAATTTTCGTTGATCACACTAGTTAATCTTTTATATTCAATGATCTATCCCCTATTAAAATGTTGACTTATTGACTTTTAGTTGATCACACACGATTATCTTTTTAATAAACAGGTCACCTATTATTCTCTTTCAAGTCTCTATATAAACTAGACATTGCTTAAGTAAAAGGGGTTTCAGTGTCCTAGTGGTAAAAGGTTTGTAAAAATGTATAACCCAGTCCAGGACGTCATATGCCCAGGGCTCATCCTTAGCAGTAGTATGACAGCCTGGAACATCTGAAAGTTTGGTTCAGACTCGTGAACATTGTATGGGGACAAAAGACAGAAAAGGGAACTTAAGTTCCTTTTTTCCTCACCTAAGCATGAATAATGCATTACTGCATATATATGTAAGATCTGAAGAGGGCTAGAAAGGCTACTGGTCAAATTGATGTGGTTATGGAACTTATCTGAAAAACAAAACATTACTTTTGTTTTTGTTATAAACTGATTATTACAAATTGTGCATGTCTCCCAAATACAGTGATGCTACAAGGTCCTCTGTCCTCGGTTTGCATCCTAACAAATAGATTAATTTACATGCAGTATTTCATTCTTTCTGACAACTGAATATTTAGGGCTACTAGTCTGAATGGATAACTCTGTAAGATATTTAATTTTGAGCCCTGATATCACGTCCCTAGCTGCCATATGTACCACAGTACAGTCTCTCTCTTATGTACATTGCATACACTCTACATGCCTTGTAAATTGCTGTTTCATGTATGAAATTGGCGATATAGTAATACACGGACCACTCTTGTAAAGCCCCTCCCAACAAGGGCCACCTCTCTTATCAGGCGAGATCTCAGTAATAATAAAATACTACTTGTACTAGATTGTCCCCCTCAAGAGAAGCCACCCCTCTTACAAGGCCACTTTTTTAATACAGAAGGGATGGCTTTATAAGAGGGGGACTACTATGTATATTCATTTACTGTATAAAATTTAATGTAAGAATCTGTTGTGTTACACAACATAATTTTTCTTGCTGCAATAATATTTTACATTGTCCTCTCATAAATTTTCCCACATTACTGATATATCTGGTAATAGTTTTTTTTGTAAAGGTGTCATTTTTATTATAAAGATTATTTTCTGATGACAATTCCAATGATATTAACGGAGGTAAGAACTCGTAATATTATGTAAATCGTTGTTTATGAGTATACTATAACTTCACACGGCTGTTTTAAGCATGATCAAACTTGAATAGGACTCTACCAATGTTATACAAAACTCCTACTATTACAAGTCAATACTACAAAACAGTTAAATGTGGGGTCCATCCTGTATGATCAATTTTAGATGTATGATCGTTAAATACCTTTTCACCTGTACTGAAAGGTAAATATTGGATTTTGTTAAACCAGGTTGACAAGATAAATTTGTATGTTTTTCTCATTATTTATGAGGACAAAAACTACTGTTCTTGTGTGAAATTTTACGCAAGTTGGGGGAAGTGAAAATTTCATCCTTCAGAGAACTTGGTATATTAAGGAGTGATAACTGTGGTATTATATTGTGCATGTCAAAAAAACCACATCAAGATTTTCTATCCTGTTATGGATTCTTCTAGATTATTACATGTTTTTTTACGGTTTGTATATTATTGGATTTTTAAAATTTTTTAATATTTATTATTTATTTATTATGTAGATAAGATAAAGCAAATAAATTTTCCATGTTACCTTGTATATTCTTATAATGAAATAGTATATTTGTATATAAAAAATGTTAGTAAAATTCATTTTTAAAAGTTTTTATTTTTAGTTTTAAGGAGATTTTGTTAACTGTATATGGAAGGAATATTATACTGGATCTAGTTTATTTTTATATTTTACTTCTTCTTCCTCTTTACTATTACTGATTGTATTGCAGAAAAATTACTAGAAGTAGTTTTACCCAGAAAAAATTCAATATGTTGAAGTTAATTGTCAAATTTATATGTACATGTAAATAATTATTGTAATTTTAGTAGGAATTTAAATTATTTATTTGTTGAAATTATTACAAAAATAAATCAATTAAAGTAATTCTATCAGTTAAGTACCATTTCAGGGGTGTGGAATTGCCATGCCCGACTCGTCCGACTCGTACATAGAACCTGCCGGACAAGTAGATTTTCCTGGCTAGCTTGTCCGGGGACAAGTAAAAATCAACAAATAAAAATAATTTCTAATTAAAGTACACTGGGAAGACTATTCCTCAAATGATATTATACCGTAAATATTGACGGTTATATATAGATAAATGTTTTTTTTTATTTTTTTTATTGGAAACGATCACGTCAGTGGTGTTCCGAAAGCAGCTAAAAATAACCAGAATTGTACAAGTTCTAAGTTGAGTATTATGACCCGATTGCAATGATAATTGTACTGCATTTACTTAACGATAACCGGGACCGTATAACAGGATTTTACTGGAGTTCCGAATGTGACGTTTCCTTGCTTGTCCATAGCTTTTCATAAACAAACAGGGCCTTACATCCGTGAACGTATCACATAAATCGGGTTGCAGTCGTTACAATGGACAAATATTTGATAATAATAAAAAAAAAAAAGAGACTGGGAATGATTCTGGCCACAATGAACATCACGAGAAAGTTAAACGCAAAACTCTAGCGGAAAAGGACACAAAATGTGAGGAAAAACACCCAAGTGGCTAGCCGATTTCTCATGTTTACTGATGGTGTCTCATATTGAAATATCTGCAGTTTAAACTCTGATTTTGCTGACAAGAAATCATTCATGTTTATTGGCAAAATCGTGGACAGAATGGATACCTATCTTCCCACCAGTCATCTGCAAAGTATGAAGACACCACTAAAACTAAATACTAGTACATGACTGTTTTGATTGATAAATCCATTGTCAAGGTTAATCAAATTGAACTTCATTGATATGAGATTTTTTTTTCAACACAACTTATTCTGTATCTAAAAACAACCAGCTATTCTCTGACTGCATATTCCTATCTGAAATTCAAATTTAAAATGGTCTTCATTTGGGCAGTGATCACTTACGCAGGGATGTTTGTGTTAATTTTATTAAAACTATATTTCAAATTTTACGCAATGATGTAATAGACAATATAAACAAGTTCAATTTAGCAACTGTGTTTATAAGTATCAAATGTGTGTACAAAAAACAGGACAAGTAGGATTTTGTCCGGACAAGTAACTTTTTTCAGATGACTTGCCCGGGGACAAGTAGAACATTTCAGTATTTCCACACCCCTGCATTTTATAAATATGATTGAGCTCTCCTGGTGTTTCATATTTCATTTAAGGTCAATATTTGGTAGGACTTGCCCCATGGCTGCATCTTTTGGATTTTATTTCATCCAAAAATTAATTTTAAATGCTATGATACTCTTGTATGGTATTAAAATATGGTTGCTCTTTAGTCCCTGATTATAGATGAACCATATTGGTTTTTTTATGCCAGTCTGTCCATCACATAAGTTTGAAAGCTCTTTTCCTCCTGACATTTTAAACGGGAATTAACTTTGTAACTTGATTTCCATATGAAGAATCATATATCCTTACAGCAGTTTGATCGGGCCACTTTTTAGGAAGTTATTCCCCCTTTTCACTAAGAATATTTCCTTTAGAATTGCTTACTGGCAACTTATCTAAAATTTCAAATCAGAATTCCCCAATACTTTGTATGCTTAGTTATTACAATATGAAAATTCATGTTTTTTTTGTGGTAGTTAGATTGGTTCTTTTTTTCTTTTTTTTGGAGGAAATCTTGAATATTTCATCAAACAAGTTTGTGCACACAAATCCAGTTTACTTGGCAATTGCAAGGTTTTCTTTTTCAAAAGATGAATGGATATGGGAAGGGTATACATTTGTTTTTGTATCTAAAATAACTTTTAATTTGTTTTTGTGCTAATCATTTCATAAATCCAACTAAAAGGGAAATATTTCTTTTTGAGTAGACTGTATTTGTGAATTGATAAAAAATAAACTTTTTGTTTTGACATAGCAATGTACGTAATATACTTTTCTTTGGTTCATGACGTTCACTGCATAATTAATATAACCTATAGTTGTAGGTAAAAATCATAAAACCATAATCCCCTTATAGCTATAACACGTTCAACCTGAAGGAATACATCTTTATAAAAAAACACAGACAAATATCAGTTTGTGGCTTCTTGATTAATGACAAATTATCTAACAGATCTCGTCACCTGTATTATCTTTACTGGCTGTTATGATCCATTAGTAGGTGATATGGTATCAATCATGCTGCAGAGGAACATATATGGGAACATCATAAGACAATCGTGTCTTTTGGTTTTTTATTTTGAACTTTTCTGTTTTTGTTAATTATAATATTTACCATAAATATATATTTTATTAATACATATTCGTTTTTTAATCGTAATCCCAAATGGTCCTCGTTACATCTAAATAATAATATAAATCAGCACTCCCCCCTAGAGGACATATGTGTTGTTTGGAGTATAAAAACTTTTTTAAGAGCAGGAGATGGAATCTGGTTTTATCAAGATTCATTACTATTGTGATATTAAATGTCTGCGTTGTGATGTCACATGATGTCACCTGCGGATGTTTTTATTTTTATATTAATAGGAGTTGTTTAAACTTTAACATCACATTATTTTTAATGTATAATAAAATGAAAAAAAAAAATACCACACTGTGGGAACAATTCTAAAATCTAATAAAAAAAACAAAAAATACCACACTGTGGAAACAATTCCAAAATCTAATAAAAAAAACAAAAAATACCACACTGTGGGAACAATTCTAAAATCTAATAAAAAAAACAAAAAATACCACACTGTGGAAACAATTCCAAAATCTAATAAAAAAAACAAAAATACCACACTGTGGGAACATTTCCAAAATCTAATCGAAAAATCATACAATCAGAAAAATCGATACCACAAGCACACAAATACAGGACTGCTCGCTTTCCTTGCTAATTGGTACAGGCATTCAGTAAATAGTGGCAGAGTTAAACTAATTTTGTAGGCCCTAACCTTCCCTGTTGGTGAAATGGTGTGGTCGTGCAAGTGTTTTCGACAAGTGAATAAAGTGTCAATCGTCGCATATATCTGGGTGAGCAACGTTGTTATAAAGAGTGCTGGATCCTAATCTTGAACTTCATACATAATATATACCTTGTGATGTATTATTATAATCTTATTTATACAGCAAAAGTGAATTTAACTAGAATTGAGTTGAATGTTAGAAATATATGAGGTACAATTTATCTACTGGCATATACAGTCTGAATCTCTTCATCCTGAACTTGGGTTATTGTTTTCAATGGAAAAATTGCAGCCAAAATATTGACATCTCATTGTACATATCTTTAACTATTATTTATACCAGGTATCTTGAATACTCTGTTGTAGTAATATTGTCAGTCCTTTTGGGTTCTGGTCTACAAGATTCAGTTGGAGTTGCTACATGTATATTTAAAATTCCAAAGAAACAAAATGGACATTTGTTGTTATTTTATTTTTTTATTTTCATCATGATCTATTTTGTCAAAACAAATTAGACACTTGTATGGCTTAGTGGTTCAGGTGGTTGGATTGACTAACCACAAGCCTAACAAATGGATGTGAGATCAAGTGCCAATACCCACCTTGAGTGTAAAGGATTCCAGACATCTACCAATGTCAGATGGGTTTTGATGATCAGTTTCTTATATCTGTGCAAGCTTTCCTTAGATGTTGAACTATAGCCCTTATGGGTTTTTTTTGTGACCATAGATCTATGATCACAACAAAAATAACAAACAAGGCCATAAAAGCTACGGTTCCACAGCTAGGGATTTCATTATCCATTAGGTTTGGTAGTCAATATATAGCTGTATATTTTTCTGAAAGTGATGATAAACCTTTACCCTATAATCATAAATTAGTAATGATCTTGTATTTATAAAGTTGTTTAGTAAGTTAATTATTTCTCTATTAGAGTCAATAAGTAAGTTTGTCTTGAAGAACTTTACACCTCCATAATAGATTGATGTGTTTGTGTGATGTGATTTTCTACTTTGATGTCACCTTTGGATAATACCAAATTAAAATGACACCATGACGTTATTGACAATTTTAAACAGTTGATCGCTATTTCATGGGCCTCAATTTCAATATAAAGCCTCAATTTCAATATAAAGCCTAAACACTGGGTAACTAAATACTGTAGAGAATGCTTGTCAGTTTACTTTATATATTATGCTGCTATCTGGGTTGCATTTGGGTTATTTTTAGTTTCATAAACAGAAAATAATGCAGTTTCAAACTGTTGTTATGGCTGATGAATAAAAATTTTGAACAAAACACACCAAACTTTCAAACAATTGACAAAGTGGATTCTACAAAAATTTATGGAAAACATGGTTGTTGAAGTAGTTTTTCAGATCAAATCACTCCTCCTTACCATATTGAATACTGGAAATGCTGTCAATTACAACATTAAGCATATCTCAACTTTTGTAATTTGTCGTCTTCTGGATACGTTAATTACAAGGAACCTTGATGACATTTGATTCCTTTTATAATTTTTTTTAGCAATTCAGTTGTTAAAGTAGCTAAAATCAAAATGCCAGCAAATTGGAAATTGCCAGTAACTTAATTACAATCAGAAAAAAAAAAAAAAAATCTGTAAACATGACGGTTAGTGAAGTTTCCACAACCTAATTAAAATTTGATGTTTATTGCATCTTTTTTTAATTAGCCATATACTAACATCTAACAACATTCTGTTTAGGGTCACCTCAGAGTTCATATTTTCAACCGACCAATCGGCAATGAGCATACTAAATCTTAATGCTACCCATGTTAAAATCTCCAGCAAACTTTTACTTCCAGGAATTAAATTTTAAACATTTCCACTAAAGCTCAGATAAAAAGTAAGTTTTGGTTCTTGTTCATTATATAACATTAACATAGTGGAACCTGTCTAATCTGACACACCAGGGGTCACGGGAAATATGGTGGATTGTACAGGATGTCAGAATACTCAGGTTTAATTTAGTTAACAGAAATACTTTAAACCATAAATTTTTGTCAAATGTCACAGGATGTCAGAAAACTCGGGTATCGGATTGCACAAGTTCCACTGTATGTCTAATTGCTACTTTTCTGTTAGAAGAAAAAGGAAACCTTGTAATGTAAATGTAAATGAACAGTTACATTTGTATCTTTGATCAAGTGTATTTCAATAGTAATCTGTTTTATTTATGGATTTAATATGAATTCAGCTGATCAAGATAATATGTTTCATAAAAAATGATATCTATCAAGATTCTGTTGGTATTTTATTATCTTTAGATCTTTCTGTTTACTCAGTTAAAGGTGGTGTTGACTCAAAATGAGTTCAAGAGGAGGATCAACTGTACTTTTTGCAGAGTAGACTAAAAAATGATAATTTAATAATTATGTGCCCTTGATATGAAATGTATAATTTATTTTTAATTGTACTGTATTGTGTTTAAAATTCGTTTTAAAATTGCAACTTAGTTATAGGAAATTAAATCGATAGATTTTACAGTGATAGTGCATGCCACATGTCAAGAAAAATAAATTTTATTATTTTCTCAATCTGGATCCTTCGTAATTTTCTCCTTCTTCGGTACCAGTAAATTTAAAAGTTCTCTCTTTCTTATGGCTTAAAACTATACAAGAAAAAACAAAAATGGACGAAAATCATAATTATCCGAATTTTATTTTGCGTTTGTGGTTCATTGTACTCTGAAGATGCAGTAAGATGCTATATTTGGACGAATTCATCATATTTGTGTATTGATTAATGACCGACATTTTGCCGTAATTGATAACTGACGATGTCAACCTCTTATGCAGGTATAGAAAGTAAAACCACAATATTTTCGTTTATTGACATGTCTTAATAATATTTGATTTGACAACTTAAAATCCCTTGGGGTAACAAAACCGCACTAATAAACAGAAAAAAGGAGATAGAAGTCAAATACAGGTCATTCAATAATAATTTGTGTTTTTTTTGGGGAAAATATTCTAATTTTAGAAGTACCCTGGAGTTAAATAACAGTTAGAAATATTTGAAAGTTTTTGATTTGTGACTTGAGAGTAAATATTTAATAAAGGTACTTCATCTGTGTCATAATTTATTCATGCTCAAAGGGGGCCCAAACAAAAATTACCATAAAAAAATAATTTTGCTAAAAACAAAATGGTGTGTTGAATGGGGTACTCTCCAGAATCCAGATCCTTGTTAAACTGGACATTTATGTGGTAGCTATTTGATATTGTGGGACTATTAAATACCAAAATTGATTTGACATATTTCTTTTGAAGGTCTAGGACAAATGTCATAAATTATCTTTATAATAAAAAATGCAAATATATTTATTGAATAGTTCTTAAGATTATTATTCTAGCAACTTCAATGACATGTCTTTAAAAGGTCATGTTTTCAAATGTATAATAGATTACAGGATATTTAAACTAACTACAATACATGTACATATTAATAAAAATGTTATTAACTAAATATATTGACCACTGCAGGCCAAAGTTCAAGGTCGTTTGAGAATTGGAAATGTTTCAGGTTTTTCAAGATTTTGTAACATAGTTTTCTAGCTGTTTATTTTTCTATGTTGGTGATATTTCCAAGGGTCGTTGTAGCCTTGGCAGTGAGATTTACATCTAACAGTGCAGTCACTGGTCGTCGTGGCCTTGGCAGTGAGATTTACATCTAACAGTGCAGTCACTGGTTGTCGTGGCCTTGGCAGTGAGATTTACATCTAACAGTGCAGTCACTGCCCATCACAACTCATATTTGTAAATAGATTCCTTCCATTCATGAGATGACTACTAGATACCAATGTATTACTGGATATGATAAAGCTTGTTACCAGTACTTTTGGCAAGTCTGTTGTTTCCTCCTGTAACTATGGTTTCCTCTACCAATGTAAACAGACTAAAGTTTTGGTATTGTTGAATGTGGTGTTAAGTATCAATAATTCTTGTCCTTCCACTGGCTTCCAGTATCTATAAAACATGTACACTGACTGCAATCTACATACCTATCCAGATTCCTCTTCGCTCCTGTCGGAGCATAAGGTCACCACAAGATTACGCCATCCAGTTCTATCTTTAGCCTTTGTTTTAGCTTCTCCTCATGTCATGCCAAGCTCTTTTAGTTCGGATTCAATATTTCTGCGCCAGGTGGTCTTTGTTCTTCCTCTTGGTCTCTTTCCCTGGGGTGTCCATCTAAGGGCTATCCTGATTATATTGGATACTGGCATCCTGAGAACATGCCTTAACCATCTGAAATGCCTCTGCAATCTACATATCTCAAATTAATTGTTTTTCAAGAATTTTTCATTAAGGTTATATCTTTGTTGTTTTTATGTCTTGGTATTGAAATGTGGAAAATTCTGTAACCTGATATTTTTCCAATACAATGAATATGAAAATCCATGCGTATAAATTATTAAAGATTAAGCACATAAACAAATAAGGTTCACTCAAAATTATTATTATTGTTTTGAATTCAATACTCTACAAATGAAAAGAGGAAATTTACTGTACAAATTGTCAAAAAAAAAAACAATAACAAAAGTATATTCATTTTAATTCTGAAAAAGTTTTTAACTTTCAAATCAAATAATAGGTCAGTTTGTCCCTTAAGATGAATGTTTGAGTCACGAAATTGAATTCTGGACTTAAAATGGCCTTGTTTATTTAAAATATACACATAAAGAGAAGAAAAATATTATTTTTATGAATTACTCTTCTGTTTATTTTTTAAATATTAAACAAAGATATATTATTCTTGTTGTAATAAATTCACTTTGGAGGAACTTATTACTGAAGAATGTCGTTACAAATGAAGGTCCAAAGTTAAAGTTAAGCTAACGATACACGGAACACTCCCACTTTTGATAATTAAAGTAATTATAATTCTTTTACTTAAGTAAATTCCAATACCCCAAAAAATTATTAAATATTGTTTAACAAATATATCTCAACGTGCAGAAACAAAGCAAGGAATAAAATTGTGCTTATTTTTGGGGGAATTCAAGTTGCATGTACATTTTTTGGTATTTTAAATCAGAAAAAGAATACACAGAATTATAATTTGGAACCTGTCAACAACTATTGAGTGGACTTACTCAATTGTACATTTTTTTGTTTTTTTGAACCAAAAATTCAGATGGATTTTAATTAGTGCAGAATTTGAATTGAAATAATTCTATGTTGCCCAAGTACATGGACTGTGTTGGAAATATAAATCAATTTAGACTAACTATAGGTTTATTCTACATCTTCATATTATTTTGACCTTTTGTGGAAGTGGATTTTGTTATATACATGTATTATGGATGAGGAAGGGGAATATGTGTCATTGAAATGGCAGTGATACAGAGGAACATTATGTGAATATTGATCAGTTTATGTCTAACTTAGAGGTGAATTATGTTATAAACATTTTCTCCTATTCTCACCATGTTTAACCTTAACCTATTGATTACATTTTCGTAATATCACCGCTGTAGCATGCCTTTCAATAAGGGGGTGGTACCAGGTACTTTTACCCACTTAAAATGGTTATTAGTACCTCCTAATTTAAAAGACTGTTGCATAGGATATTCATGAAAAAATGTTAAACTTTTAAAAAAAAGGTACCACCTGTAAATAGTGAAGTGCTGGTACACTTGAAAACTATTTAAAGCCCTGTGTAGTTACATTTCTGCATGAGAATTGCGACCAATTTCTTTGCAGACAGGTTTTTAACTTCAGAAGTAACACCTTTAAAATATTTTTGATTTTTTGGTCATAGGAGAAGCATATTTTCTATCTGCTACCAGTGGATTACGATATTCTACACTCTCTATAGTGAAATTTTCCATTCTTCTACCAGCAGATTATGATATTTTACACTCTCTAAAGTGAAATTGTCCACTCTTCTACCAGAAGATTATGTTATTTTACACTCTCTATATTGAAATTTTCCACTCTTCTACCAGCAGATTATGATATTTTACACTCTCTATAGTGAAATTTTCTACTCTTCTACCAGCGGATTATGATATTTCTACACTCTATAGTGACATTTTCCACTCTTCTACCAGCAGATTATGATATTTCTACACTCTCTATAGTGAAATGTTACACTCTTCTACCAGCAGATTATGATATTTTACACTCTGTATAGTGAAATTTTCCACTCTTCTACCATCAGATTATGATATTTCTACACTCTCTATAGTGAAATTTTCCACTCTTCTACTAGCAGATTATGATATTTCTATACTCTCTATAGTGAAATTTTCCACTCTTCTACCAGCAGATTATGATATTTCTACACTCTATATAGTGAAATTTTCCACTCTTCTACTAGCAGATTATGATATTTCTATACTCTCAATAGTGAAATTTTCCACTCTTCTACCAGCAGATTATGATATTTCTACACTCT
>MJUT01039708.1:294225-306997 GCA_002080005.1 Gigantidas platifrons
ATAGTGAAATTTTCCACTCTTCTACCAGCAGATTATGATATTTCTACACTCTCTATAGTGAAATTTTCCACTCTTCTATTAGCAGATTATGATATTTCTACACTCTATAGTGAAATTTTCCACTCTTCTACTAGCAGATTATGATATTTCTATACTCTCTATAGTGAAATTTTCGACTCTTCTACCAGCAGATTATGATATTTCTACACTCTCTATAGTGAAATTTTCCACTCTTCTACTAGCAGATTATGATATTTCTACACTCTCAATAGTGAAATTTTCCACTCTTCTACCAGCAGATTATGATATTTCTACACTCTTTATAGTGAAATTTTCCACTTCTACCAGCAGATTATGATATTTCTACACTCTCAATAGTGAAATTTTCCACTCTTCTACCAACAGATTATGATATTTCTACACTCTTTATAGTGAAATTTTCCACTTCTACCAGCAGATTATGATATTTCTACACTCTATAGTGAAATTTTCAACTTTTAAACCTTGAGCTTAAGCTTTAAGATTTGAAAATTTTTCTATTTGTGGGAAAATATTATATTTCACTGGTAGCAAAAGGAGAATACATACCATATTTATTGGAGAAAAGTTGGATGTAGTCAGCTTGGTGAAAAAAGTGTTTTGATGTAAAATTTGAATTGATTTTTGATTTATTGTGGGGATAAAATTTAGGAAATAAGAGGAAAATAATAATTTCTACAGACTAGACTTAAATTAGGTGTTATTCTGTATGTTTATGTTCCTAAATTGCTATCAACTATGAGACAAAGTGTAATGTTTTCCTCAAGACATAAAATTGTCCATTAATTATTGATACAACATGATGTAAGCTGTTACTTCATCATATAATTTGTGATGTTTAATACCATGTTAATCAATACTTGTGTAAGTCATGTTACTCCGTCTTTGCTATCTTCTAGCTAGAAAAATCTAGAAAAATCTATTATTAAAAGCCAATTGATCATTCAATTATAGTCCTTTTTTATTGGGGAGGATATGTGTATAAAGTGTTGTGTGCTTTGAGGTAAAAGGTTTTTGTATTTAAAGTAAAGTAACATAAGGTGTATATAGGATATATGCTGGCTTTGTTCCTTTGATATGTGATTTTAGTGTAAGAAAAGGTCAGTTTTAATGTTAAGCATGTAATACTGTACATTATTATACCTCACAAACTTCTCATTGGCTTAAATTAAATCAAATGACCTGAAACAATTTTAATGTTTTGTGAAAATTAACACAAACGGGAAACAACTAGTTGTTTACCGGGTAACAACCCTATTGTTCCCCGGTAAACAACCCATTGCGTGCCTCAAAAGGGAAACAACTCTTTCCNGAAGTGACATTGTCATCTGTTTGTTTACAATTTGGTCGGACCAGCAGGATGGCAGTCGCTAACTCTTCTACTTCTACATGTATTTATTTAAATGCCCAATCCTTGGTCTGTTGTTCGGTATAATAAAACAGTTATTGCCTTCAATGGATTGTAAACATCAGAATTGTTAACCCTCAAGGGGTTGTTTCCCTCGGGCTAAAGCCCTCGAGAAAACAACCCCCTTCAGGTTAACAATTCTGGATGTTTACATCCATTGAAGGCAATAATTGTTTAATGTTACATTATACATTTTGTACTACTTTATTAGTTAATTTATTGTTTACATAAATTATGCACTCATTCCCAAAATCATAAGTTGATACTTTTGTAATTGTTTCTTTGTTTCCATATTATAAATTATGAATTCATTTCCAAAATCTTTAGAAATATTTTAGTTTTATTAACAGCTTGATTTCATAAACCATTCTACGTGATATTGTAGCATTAATTTTGTTTAGTTGTTTATTCACGATCGTTGCATATTTCATGTTTGTAATGGACTTTTTTATTCGGAGAGTGTAAATGTTTTATTTGTTTTTGGGTGGATCTCCATTGTATTATTAGATAATGGCGAGAATTATGCAAAAAATAATTGGTAAAAAACATGATCAAGGTAGAAACAAGATAAACATGTACTTAGTGGTCCCTCTGAGGAGAAACAAAACCAAGTTTATATTGAAAGAACTAAAAATAGTAATTTTGTCATTTGGGTAAAACTGGTGGATTTGTGTGGGTTTGAAATATCATTTTGTTGGTGTATTAATGGAGTTTATATATTGTTGATTTGACCCACAACCAACAAATTACACTAAAATTGATATTCAAAATGAAAAAAAAAACAGTCAATGGCTACGGTATTTAATTTTGATTCCATTGAGAAATGAAGAGACGATGTGTTTACCTTTAACAGATATTTTAACTCAGAAAGATTATTTATTTCCTGATGACAAATGTGCCATTGTATCTACAAAGTTATACATATGCTGTTAATTAATTCTGTTCCATAGAAAACTAAATGTAGGTATGGAAAGTACAAGGATCCTACAGCAGACTTTATGGCATCGTTGTTGACCAAATATAAAAATATTGATAAATGTTTACCAGTTATTTGATGTCTTATATCACTAAGATATTATTAAATATTGTATAATTAATGTAACAAGTTAATTAATATTTGTCTATTTATAGATTTACACGGTTTATATATAGTGAAAAAAATATGTTATTATAATGAGATACTTAAGAACTACTGGAGCCTTTATTCTGAAAAAAACCTGCAACTGTTTGCATAGCTACTGAATTGATTAAACA
Organism: Gigantidas platifrons; assembly: GCA_002080005.1. NCBI lineage: Eukaryota > Metazoa > Mollusca > Bivalvia > Mytilida > Modiolidae > Gigantidas > Gigantidas platifrons. Next base: position 296,927 of record MJUT01039708.1, read on the forward strand.
GTCCTATAATTATAAACGTTAAATTAAAACAAAGACTTTCCCAATTTACTTGAATTGCATCAGCAGGCTACTAAATGAGTCTGCTCATCTTTAGTGATAATAGTAAATAATCCATTACTGGTAATAACTCAATGCCAGGATATAGCTGAAATACTGCTGAAGTCAGTACTAAATACCATTCAATAAATATATTCTAATAACTCAAACTTTCTGTACCATTAGCAATTTTTGGAATAATTGGTTAGCTGAATTTCCTTTCGTCAACCAAAACCTAAATTAAGAGGCTTGAAACGTGATAATTACTGTATGTCAAATACAAATATGAGTCTATGGTATATAAGAAGCTCATATTTTGTTCGTTAAGTTGACCTGCAGAGTATCATATTTTGGTTCACTGCTAATATTGATGACGGCTATATGTTTTAAAAATCTAAATAATACTTTTGAAAAAATTCCCACTTTCTTTTCATAATTATTAGTAAGGATCCTAACCCTACCCCCCTCTGATAATTGGATCTCAAATGACAATACAGATATAAATAACAGATTAAAAAAAAACCTTCATAGATTAGCTTCCACTTAAAAGAACAACACTCTAACACAACAATGAATGACAACATAAACATGAACACTACAATGGCAGGGTCAATGAATGACAACATAAACATGAACACTACAATGGCAGGGTCAATGAATGACAACATAAACATGAACACTACAATGGTAGGGTCAATGAATGACAACATAAACATGAACACTACAATGGTAGGGTCTGTGACTGGTGGTAGTTAACTGACTACTAGATTACTATGGTGTGTTATTGTTTTTCTTCGTATTGTGTGCCCTGTGTTGCCAGTTTCTCTGAATTGTCCATTTTTTATTGCCCCTTCCGTATTCGTTTATTTAGAATGTATAAATCTGTTCGTTAAAGATTACTACTCTTTTAGATATATAGCCATTAGAATATTTTGTCTAAGTATATTATACTGGTATTCATATATTTTACAGAAGGACTTAGAGCAGGTAGATAAAATGAGAAATACTGGAGATAAGTTAATAATGGATGATAACTACGCTGTTGATTCAATAAGACCAAAATGTATTGAATTACAGCGAATGTGTGATCAGTACCGTCAACTTGTTAGACAAAGACGAGAAATCTTACAAAAGTCAGGAGATTTACAAGATAGAATTGATAAGGTAAGGAAACTTATGTATAACTCATGCCTTTCAATAACGAGTGGTACCAGGTACCTGGCTAAAATGGTCTTTGGTACCTTCTCAATTTAAAGTCTTGTATAAAATATTCATGAAAAGTGTTCAAATTTTATAATAAAAAGTACTGCCTGTAAATAGTGAAGTACTGGTAGAATTGAAATTTTTTAAAGCCCTGATAACTACAGGGGAAATGAAAGTTTAATTTAAACTTCGTTAAATTTGATTGCAAAAGTTGCTTATAAGTAGGTTAAACTAAATTTAATGATATCATTGGAACTTTTGCTTTAAGCAGTCATTTGCATAGTTAATTCTTAAAACCTTTGAAAAAAAATCTATTGAAGTATATGCCACTATGAAATACTTTTCGTGGACATTTGACATATATGGAATGTCAGTAGACTGTAGACTTTAAGCAGTCATTTGAATAGTAAATTCTTAAAACCTTTAGAAAAAACCATAGAAGTTTATGCCGTTGGTGAAAACTTTTCATGGACATTTTACATCCTCGGAATGTCAGTAGAATATATGTCATGGTATACACATATATATATACTCATATAAGAAACAGGAATGTAGAATGCCTTTGGCATCCATTCCTCAAAAATACAAGAATAAATCAGGGGGAAATAAAACACCTACGTTAACTGTCTTACACCTACCTGAGCTATCGTAAAATAATTATTATATTATATTTTAATGACGTGTACCACATCTGGTTCATCATTCAAAACAGGATAGTTTGACTTTGATCTAAAAAAAAAATTGAAGCCGTGTCGAGGAGACAATTGTCTGTATAAAAAAGGGGTCAGAAAATGTATTATATTTTGACCAAAGTTCTTCCACAATACCGTTAATGTCAGTTCATAGATTTTATTTCTGATTACAAAACAAACGTATTGTACTAAAACAATGGACGGGTAATACGATACTATATAAAGTCATTAATAACCTATCTTTTATTGTTAGTAAAGGTATGCATGGTAAGAATTAATAGTACTATATGATATGGCAGATGTCAGAGAAATAATGATAGATCATTCATTAGTAGAGCTTTAATTATTTTAAAGAATGGATTCCATAAAGGTGTTTGACAATTGATGCTAATTATGAATTTTTTTTTTTACAAAATCTTTGAAGCCATTTCTTCCATTGATAATTATTGTAGTTCATAATACCCTTTCATTTTGTTTTTGGGAAGCAGAAATTTTGAGATGATTTACTCAACAATTCATTAGCAGACGACATTTTTCATTAGTAAATGATTTCATTTGCTGAATAATATGCTATTGTAAGTCTGTGTCATCATGATTGTGTTCTTTCTAATCTTTCATGCCTGGTCTTGTCTAAACAGATGATATGAAATGTAACATTTTAAGTCTAATTCTTTGTTTATTTAATAAGGATTACCATCGGACAGCCAATGGCTATGAGCGGTTTTCCTTTAATATAAAAATTTGGGCAGTTGGATTGCATTGACTGTGTAAATTCTTTAGTATATAGTCACTCACTGTAAAAAGTGTCCTTGTCGTCATACTTCTATGTATCAAATTTATGGTCTTTAGTTTGACCGACCAGGGATTGAACCAGCAATCTATATTCTACTGCACCTGAGGCAAATACGCTAATCATTGCACCGCTGAGGTGGTTAGAGGTACGAAGAGGACACTCTTAAAATACTGTGTGGTATAGCTTGAATGTCATTTCCTATGTTGTTTTTTTTTAGTTAATCTAACAGTTTTAATTTGTTTGACATTACAGGATAAATGCAGTATAAATAATTATTCCCCCGCTCCACCGGAGGCATCTTCGCTAGCCAAGGGTTACGATCCGCTCTACTCATCTTCACCCTAGGCATCGTTAGACGGATTTTCGTAATTCCCACGCACTGCCACCTGCTGGATGTTGACAGTTATGCCCCTTGTAATGATGTCATTTTCAGCCAATCGACGCGAGGCTTTCATTTCCTTTCATTTGAATGCCCTGAAAAATGACTCGAGATTATAATATGGCTGATTTTCAAGCAAAGATTTGTGAAAAATTTAATATAAACTCATTGACAGACAATCAGAGCAAATCTATAATGACTATTATAGACGGAAAATATGTCTTTGTTGGCACGTTGTAAAGTGCGTTCTGATTGGTTGCCGCTACCACTAGCCGCATTACATATAAACTGTCACCATGTGACCTCGAAAATCCGTCTAGCGATGCCAAGGGTGAAGATGAGTAGAGCGGATCGTAACCCTTGGCTAGCGAAGATGCACCGGAGGGGGTATACTGTTTTACCTCTGTCCGTCCTTCTGTCTGTCTGTCCGTCCTTCTGTCCGTCCCAAGATATTTTCGTCACATTTTTCTCAGCAACTATTGATGGCAGAAATCTGATATTTGGTCACAAGCTTCATATAGGTATGCCATATTGTGGGAAGCGTTTATGGACCCGTCAGATTCCTACTTCCTATTTGCCGACTTAGTTGGTTTTTATACACATTACACAATATACATTGAACATATATGCTGGGGTATCATAAGTGAGCATTAGCTCACAGTTCATCTTGTTTATCTCTGAATATAAATTTGTTTGTATTTGGCACAAAAAGGGTGAGAATTGCTCAACAAGCCTTGTATTTCAATCTATCAAAACCAAAACCTCATAAAAATGAATTTTTGATTAACAAACATGGTTATATAATCACTGTTTTAGATTTTACACAAGAAATTCAAAACACCGTTTGAAATATATTTAATACATGTTTTGAACTACAAATGTATTGTTAAAGTAAACTGTTTTTTTTTTTTTGCTTTTTGTTTGTTTTCTTTAAATAGTCTTGATTTGGTTTGGGTACCCTTAACAATGTATTTGTTCTTTTTTGTTCAGGCTAACAAATGGTGTACAAAAGGTGTAGATATCTTAGCCAATCAGCAACTAGAACAGTGTCAGACCCAACAGAAAGCTGATATGGCCTTGAGAGAGATTGAAAACTTCATGGCCACAGCAAATGAACTGAAGCTAAATAATCCTAAGGAATTTAGACAGTTATTTGAGGGAATGATGACACCAGACACAAGGGTAAGTGTCTCTATTAACTAATCAATGGTGTTAATTTGAACATTATTAATGCTTACAAACTTACAAAGCCCCTCTCACCAAAGACACCTCTGTTATCAGGCCAGATTTCAGATGCACTAAAATAAAAAAAAATTATAAGACTCTCTTATTAGGTTACTTTTTCATTGTAGAATGGGTGGTCTTATAAGAGGTTCCAAGTGGGGTAAAGAATTAAGTATTAGACATTATAGTGTTATCAAATACAAATACATTGTAGCATGAGGGGGGATTTGGTGTTTAATGCCACTTTCAACAATATTTCAGTTATATCGTGGCAATCAGTTTTATTGATGGAGGAAACCGGAGTACATGGAGAAAACCACCAACCTGCCACAAGTCACTGACAAACTTTATCACATGATGTTCAGTTGTATCGAGTACACCTCATTTTAGCATGAAAAAAATGCTCATCTAAGTAATTATGAAAGAAAAAACCATCGGATATTGAGGTAAAATAAAAATCAAACGTATTATCTGTGACAATTACAATGGAATGGTAGAATCTTTCTGGCTAATTCTACCCTAATTAACATTATAATTATTCATCAATTCTTCTTAAAAAGTCTTATTTGTATGTAAATAGGAGGAAGATCTGTATATAGATGAGAAATTTTCTTCTTTCTAATTTGTCCGAACTAATTACAACAATCAACCAGTTGCATGTTTATTGCAGGTCGCTGTTCAAAAAGTTTTACGAAGGATAGAAGACGTGACTGGAATGTGTGCTAAGAGAAAGGAAAGTTTATTGAGGGTGGTTAGACAGAGACCAGTCCAGCCTGTATCCCCTTCACCCACACACCCACCACCAGAACCAGATCCCTTACGGGGAAGTCACAGACCTAATAATATATACGAAAAATCTGCCAGGGTAGATATCTTTTATCATTATGTACTGAATTTATTTTGATTTTTTTAATATACTTGTCTACTTAATTTCTCTTGGAAATTTAAATCAAACATTTTTGTTGTAATGTGATTAATTGCATTAAGTCTAACGAGACAAAAGAAATTAACATTCGTAATAACTAAAATGTTTGAATGATACATGCAATTGATTCTTGTTGTCAATTCTAAAAAGGTCATTAATTTTTCAGGTACGGACAGATGTTTATCCTCCTCACCAACAATATAATTCAAATAGTGTTGGAAATATTTCGGACACATCTAGTGAGAAAACGAGAAGTTCTTGTTCGTCAATGTCAACGACAGTGTCGTCTGTGTCATCCTTATCAGAAAATGATATGCTGATGGCGAAAAGAAGGTATGCTTCAGGAAAATAACATCACATTCTGTTTACATACTCCTCTAAAAATTAATAGTTATCTTAAAATCGGTTTAGCAGGAACATTTTTTTTAATTGTTTTTATCAAAGAATGTTTTGAAGATTGTAAAAAGACAGCATGTTAACATAGAAATTGGTATGTAAACTGTTTACACACTTGTACACTGTCGTAAGATTATCTAGTAAATTGACGTATGATGTGTTTGAGACAGTTCTTATTGGTTACAAAGGAATCATTCTCTTTGGTTAAGTCCCCTTTATACCCCAATGTAAATAACTTGTAAGACTAAATGTTAAAGGAAGGATTTTATTATCAGTTTGGATAACAATTACACATACTTTATATGTTTCTAAACAGTTTAATTTGGAAAACATTTAGATAAATGTTTCAAACCCCATTTAAATTAAGATTGAAACTTTGTTTTCATTTACCTACCAATATATATACCTGGTACCTATAATATCTAGCAGTTGAAGAAAACAAAATTATGAATTAAAACGTAGATATCTAATTTAGTGTGGACTATATGTTTTCTAGAATAACCTTCATCAGGTACGCTTACAGTCCTCGAAATTAAAATTTGAATTTATTGGTCAGAATCAAATTCTTGAATTTATTACTACAATACAGTCAACTCTATTAAGCAGTCACCTGTATTAAAAGGTCACCTTTTTCTTGTCCCATCATAGATAAATTCATATTAATTGAACCTGTCTTATAAGGCCACTTTTTCTTTATCCCAAAGGTGACCTCTTAATACAGGTTTGAATGTAGTTCTAAATAAAAACTGAAAAATTTACTTGGAAAGCCAAATAATCTGAAAGTCTTTAGAAACAAGAAAACATAAGGGTCTATAAACAGAAAAGCCAAAATCGGCCAATCAGTTATTTACCATTTTCACTATAGGGATAAACATCTCAATACAAATATTAGGTAACATATGTTATTGTAAAAAATAAAATAATTTTAAAAAGGATTACTGGTTAAGCCTAATTATAAATTATGTATTTTACACAGGATTGATATAATCCTTTTATAAAGTCATTGAAGTTATCATAAAATGGGAAAATGAGTTAGATTTAAAAGAAAAACGGCTAAAAATAAACATTTTCTTATAATGAGAAGATTTGTAATGTTTTGAATTTTTTTGGATTGTGAAAATGAATATTTCACTGACTGCTTACAAGAAGAAGTGAGAATTAATTATATTAAATGCATGGAGTGACATCTAGATGATAATCATTCAACTGTTTCAATAAAAAAAAAATGTACATTACAAAAAAAAACGTTTTTATTTCAATTTGATTGTATTTTAGCAAAAACCATTGTTGTCCAAATTTGAAATATCTACAAATTAGATATCTTAATACTTAAAAAATTGCCTAATTTTGTTTTAAATCTTCATGGAAAAAAAAAACTGAATATGTTGGTGTATTGCTGACATTTTATTATTCTATTTTTAGACATGTGTTAAATGAATTAATAGAAACAGAAAAGACCTATGTTGTACAGTTAGAGGATATTGTAAAGGTAGGCAGCTATTGTTGTGTGCCATTTCCACATCACATTTACAAGCCAAGGGTTACCATCTGTTATCCTTTGGTACCTAGAGACTCAAAATATGCAGGGAACCTTGAATGAAGAAATGTTTGCTGTTCAAACTCATCAAACTCTCATTTGCAGGATATCCATAGACTTATTGAGAAAAAATTATTTTAACTTAAGTAACACAGTCACCAAGAACAATATGAAAGAAAAAAAGGGGGCAGTGACAATTTGTCTTATACAAATACATTAAATTTGGCCTAGTTTTATGAAAAAATTATTTAAAATATTCTTTGGTTATAAAATATGGTAGTAATCTTGTAAATCACATGCCTGTAGCCAGTTACATGTAACTGGGTCAGTGTCGTGTCCTGTGAACACTTAATAATTCGGAAAAATAAAACCACATTTATTAATGCATTTGAGAGCCAGAATTCAACATCATATTTTTCTTCCTAAAAAGTGAAGAAGAAAATATAGATTTCCCACTGTCCCTTTTCTGATTTTTTCATCAAATTGGGCAATGAAAAATTAAAACCACATGTATTTGAGGACCAGCATTTAATGTCATATTTGTTTACCTACAAAGTGAAGGAGAAAACATAGACCCCCTTTTCACACTCTCCCTTTTCTTTAGTAAAGTACTGTTATCTACTACTACACCTGGTGAGGCTTGTTAAGATAAAATATACAGGTGATATGTTATAAATAGGCAAATCTGATAAGTAATGTTTGTAGAAATTTCTTTTTACTTAAAGGTTATCTAGTTTCTTGAAGGGATGTTGTTTAATTGGCTTTAAAGAATTTAATTTAGAATTGTAATGGGGTTTATTTTTGTCCTGGATAATTTCTTAATTTCTTATCTTTTCTTAAAACAACATTTTAGATAGATAGATGGGTAACACAAAATTTAGTTAAATGTTTTTAGTTTAAATGGTTTCCATGATGTATTGAAATTATACTGTAACTGTAGCAAACAAAATTCCTAATGCATAAAATTTGAATTTTATTGAAAATTTCTATAGAATACAAAATGTGGGAAAAAAGTTGATATTTAGTCATTTCATGAGTACAAGGGAAGGTAAAAGAGAAAACTTTCTTTTAATTAAGTAAAAGTCACTTTTAACTAGAGGGTAATTTCGAGATCAACTCTGATACATTTGTATATGAAATAATTAAAGGTGGACTGATACAGTCAAACTTGCTGTAACGGTCACCTTGAATTACCAGCCACTTTCTGTAATCAGCCAGTTTCAGACCTTTTTCAAACGACTAGATGCATTATTTAACTGACCAATTCACTAAAGTAGTCAGTCAAAGGTTATCCTATCAAATCAGTTTACCAGTATATATTAATAATGATCAGGTATCTGTATATTAACTTTAGAGGTGTTCTCAATACACGATGGCATTTATTAAGCTATCCAATTAATAAATGATGAAGTAAAAATAACTGTAAATCGCTTTAAAAGAACACTGCAGCATTACAAAGTGACCACCACCTTTTTTTCAATTAATTACTTTCTGGTTATAGTAATACACAAAATGACAATCCGGTTGTACCAATATTAAATAAGAGATCATTTCACCATTTCCCCAAGGGTGAATGTTGAATACAAGATTGTATATAGTTTTCCTCTATTTTCAGGGCTATTACCATGAAATGGACAACCCAGCACTACGTAATATTATTCCAGACCAGTTAATAGGCAAAAAAGATATTTTATTTGGAAATCTAGAACAAATCTATAATTTCCACAAAAGGTAAGTGAAAGATTTTAGATTGTAATCTCTAAATAATGATTGTTAAAACTTAGAAAAGATTTTAGATTGTAATCTCTAAATAATGATTGTTAAAAGTTAGAAAATGTTTTTCCTAGGCTTTAATAGTAAAATAACAATCTTTGATTTCTGCTTTTTATTGTGATCAAGTTCATTTTAACATACATTTTTATTATTAACTATCTACTTGTTCTAGTAGCTAGTATTAGAAGATGAAATTGCAAGTGAAAAGAAAACGTGATTAAATCATTTTTATTGAAATAATTGTATTTTAACATGTGCAGCACAATGTAATAAGAATATGAAAAATTATGTCAATATTTTTTTATTTTTCAGTTCTTTTTTACATGAATTGGAAAACTGTCGAGGCGCACCAGCAAAAGTAGGGAAATGTTTTTCTAATAGGGTAAGAGTAATATTCTATGAACCCTGCATTACCTATCATCTAGCTGTGACAAAAGTCTATGAAGACACAGATGTTGTCTGTCAACATCACCTGTAGACCAAATTTTTTTTAGTTTTAAAATCTACCAAACCTGATTACAGTTTTATTTAACTTGGTCAGAATTACTATAATAGTTAAGATATATACCCATTACATATATAGTGTGGTGGTACAAGACTATGTATCAGGTCGAGCCTGTTGTGTGAACCAGTATCACTACGAGTTGCGAAAGCGACGAGTTGTGATGCAGTTAGTTCACGCAACAGGCAAGACTTGATATAAAGTCTTGTACCAACACACTATTCGTGTAATAAGTTTATCTAACATGTCAATAAAAACAAATTTTAAACAAATAACAAGGGTCGAATTAATATTTACAACCTTTTGTTTTACAATACTCTCAGGAAGACTACATTTTGTGAATGACATCACGTTATTTGTTGCCGTTCTTTCACCAATGTCGAATTACTGTTCAATCACTTCAGTGTCACTTTACAATACGACAATGCTTTTTTTTCTTCTTTTTTTTTTTCTTCTTTTTTTTTTCATAATATTTTTTTATTGAAATCTGTACATTTGTTAGTTAAGAAACATCGAATACCGGTACCTTATCCCGACCTCGTTAACGTTAGTATAAACGATTTCATATATAGTTATTAGTATTTGTTAGTAAGTACATATATAAGATAATA
>MJUT01039708.1:307166-326044 GCA_002080005.1 Gigantidas platifrons
ATACTTTTGGTTAACTACTTCGTTAGAACCAAGAAAATAATAGAAAAAAAAAATAAAGATAAATAAATAATTGTAAAAAAAGAAAGAAAAAAAAAATTAATGTAGTGTACTAATAATAATTGGGGGAAAAAAGAAGAAAACTGATCAAATTGAGGGGAAAAAAACAGAAAACATACATGGGTCGGAACAGGCATTAGTTTCGTTTTGGAAGGAATAAAAAAAAAATATAATATTTTATATATCTTATAGAGAGTTAAAATTGTGCAAGTTAAGCAATACTTTTTTGAAGTGCAACATATGTTCTTTCATTAATAAAAAAGAAGAAGAAAGAGTATAAAGCACTATGCATGGTCCCTATTTTGTAATAAAGTACTCCAACAGTTCCATGAATTGTTGAAAACTTCTAGGTTTTCTTGTTTAATGGCCATTATTCATTCTGTACTATAAAGCTCTTGGAGTATATATATAAGGGCTGTTAAAGCAAGGTTTTTTGAAAGACATCTACATGTGTATATATAGTATTTAATTGCTAGTAAAATTTTGTTGCTGATCAGTGAGTTTTTTTCCTTGTGGTAATCCAAAATGAACCGACAACGCTTTTAAAAATGAAATGTGGACCTTAAAATATTGATACTTTGTCTTTACGTTGCCTACATTGATGTGTTTTTTGTCGAAGTCTAATGATATGACGTCATGACAAAGCATTTCGGCAGAGAACGTCTCATGCAACGTCGTGCCATTCTTTTATCACCACAGTGTGGTGATACAACATCTTGTATCAGACAGGCGACTTTCGTTAATTTCAAAGGAAAACGTACATCATGTTAGATAAATCTACATATTGATTTAGAGATTGTATTTTTCACTGTCAGCAGAGAATTTGTACTTTATTTTTAAATTTCATAATATATGATAGCAAAACAATATTTCAATCTCATGGCATGTGATGGCAATAAAATACATTAATAAAGATTTAGTATTAAAAATAATAAAGAAATTAACTTGTTTCTATTTGAACAGAAAGAAGAATTTCACTTATATAGTATTTACTGCCAGAATAAACTCAGGTCGGAGGCACTACGCAATACCATAGGTGATCAAAATCCATTTTTTATGGTAAGTCAGGATGATTTTTTTACAAATTCTTTTTGAGTGATCTTCACCCAAAAGATTTGGTACAAGGGAGATAATTTAACATGGTAATAGTGGTGCACTGGTAGTAGTATACAGTCTTTTTTCCTAAAAAAAATAAATAAATAAACATTCATTTTTCCTAATTTATAATTTATAAGTTATATGCTAATGAGAAGTGCACCACACTGTAACCATGTTGAAATACTACAGTAATGAGTCTGTTTTTTGCTCTAAGGATAGTTTTAAATTTAATTCAGGAAACTTTTTTTGATAATTAATATCAGAAGATTCAGTTAAATATTAGCTACTACAAGTACCACTACTCATCTTTTCAATGTCAAGGTCATAAATGTATATGCATTCATTTTGATTTGTCCTTATTTACAGGAATGTCAAGGTTGTAAATGTATATATATTTATTTTTATTTGTTCTTATTTAAAGTAAGACCAAGGAAGTAAATGTATATGCATTAATTTGAAATTGTCTTCATCTACAAGAATGTCAAGGTTGTAAATGTATATATATATTTATTTGTCCTTATTTAAAGGAAGGCCAAGGAAGTAAATGTATATGTATGTACAATCAAAATTGCCCATGCGGTCACCTCTATTAAGCAGTCACCTGCATTGAAAGGCCACCTTTTTCTTGTCCTTTCATAGAAAATTTAATATGAATTGTACCTCTTTTAAGAGCTCATCTGTCTTTATAAGGCCACTTTTTATTTGTCCAAAATGTGACCTCTTAATACAGGTTAGACTGTATTTTAAGTTGACCTTATTTAAACAAAGGTCAAGGTTGTATATGTATATATTTAATCTTTGTTTACAGGAATGTCAAAGAAGATTGGGGCATAAATTACCATTAGGGGCATATTTACTAAAACCTGTACAGAGAATTACAAAATATCAACTTTTATTAAAAGTAAGTATTTTATTTCTGCCTCTTTTCTATACATTTAAAGATTTTGTGTTATAGGTTTTTCATAGGAACGCTGGCTTCCTTTAACACTTAAGCATCATGACCATGATACAACTTAAAATAGTCATAAAATGATGTAAAGAAAAGAATCTGAGTATGTTCTTAAAGTACATAGCACAGATCTGAGATTAAAATTCTCAGAAATTTTAATGAATAGCCATTTATTAGCAAATGATTGTCACAAATTAATATTTCATTCTGAATTTTTCTGGTTACTTACTGAATATGATACCTTCTTTAATTTAATTGATCCCATAGCAGGGGAACTCAAATGTTACATTTTAAAGGAGAATAGTAAAATCATTGTTTGAAACTTGTCCCCCAAAAATGAAAAGTGTCTTCTCAGCAAGATACAACTGTGTTATAATAAGATGAAGAAGAAGTTCAGTACAACTACAATAAAATAATGTAAATTTGTATTTTAGGAAATGTTACGGTTCACTGACCATGACAAATCATGTGAAACACAGCTACAAGAGGCACTAGATTGTATGTTAGATGTTGTACGATATGTCAACGACAGCTTACATCAAGTCTCCATTGTTAGTTTTCCGGTAGGTTTACATTTTTCTGATTTTTTCATGCACAAAGTTTTAATAATCAAGAAGAAACATTTACACATAAAATAATACTATTAGATACTAATAAAATATATTGTAGCTATTATTACAAGTAATTTTGTGTTTTTTCAGTTCTCTCAATTGTTTCAAGATTAAGTTTCACCAATTATATGATTATCAATTTAGTTATGTAAATTTTTTCCATTCTTTCAATTCTTTTTCATTTGTTTAATTGAAAGATTTTTTTAAATCTATTTAATTTCCATCAGATTTGAAACATCTTATATATTCAAATGATATAAAAAGTTTGAAGAATCCAAAAAAATAAACTGTACATCGAAGAAGGACAGTCAACGTAATGACCAACTAGACAAACAATAATCTTAAAAACACTACACAGAAAACAAAGGATTGAGTAGCATGAACATCACAAATACTATAGTTTTGTCTTCAGTTGTATTTAACTTTAGTCATATACACAAACCACTTTTTATACCCCCGCTCCACTGGAGGGGGAATACTGTTTTACCTCTGTCCATCCATCTGTCCTTCCGTCTGTCCAAGATATTTTTCGTCACATTTTTCTCAGCAACTATTGATGGCAGAAATCTGATATTTGGTCACAAGCTTCATATAGGTATGCCATATTGTGGGAAGCGTTTTTGAAGCCGTCAGATTCCTACTTCCTGCTTGCCGGCTTAGTTGGTTTTTATACACATTGAACATATATGCGGGGGGAACTTAAGTGAGCATTAGCTCACAGTTCATCTTGTTTCAATTTCTTTTTTTTGAATTCAACATATTTTATTGCTCTGAGATCAGTAATTTCTTGATACAATGTATAAAGGAAGTGATAGAAAAGTAATTAAAGTTTTTAAATTGCTCCAATTTCTTACAGGGTAATATTACAGACCAAGGGAGATTACTCATGCAGGGCAGCTTTAATGTTTTTACAGAACACCATCGAGGAAGAATTAAAGATCTTAGATTTAAACCAATGCATAGACATCTGTTTTTATATGAAAAATCTTTTTTATTGTGTAAAAAGAAAGAAGAATCTCCGACAGGATTGGAAAAAGGAGTTTATGTTTTTAAGAATCTCTTACAGGTAAGCCATTCATCACTGGAGTTTTTATTTTATAAATCATATATTATTTTTAAGTTTTCTGAAACTGTTGTAGTTGAAACCAACTGGTTTCTTGAAGGAACCAATAGCATTAGTACGTTACTGAGCACAAATTAAAAATGGACAATCATGTCAGAAATGCAAAAAATAAATTTGCACTGTTGATTTTAAATTCTTATTCAACCTATTAGATAAGGAGTATCATGGTATTGATCGTATGGTAGTTAAATTTATAAAAACCTATGCAATCAGTGCCTATCGTCACTAACAAGGTATTTAGAAGTTATGGATATCTTATGTAGAAATTTAATTTCAAAACTATTTTTTAATGTCTTTTTTTTTTTTTTTAGATGGCCCAAGTTGGGTTAACTGAGAACGTCAAGGGAGATAAGAAGAAATTTGAATTATGGTTAAGAGGTAGAGAGGAGGTGTATATAATACAAGCACCAAATATGACATGTAAAGATATCTGGGTTAAAGAAATCAAAAAAGTACTTATGAGTCAGTTTGACAGAATTAAAGGTAAATATAGATATTTAAAAACACGGTGAATGGAATATTTTTAGCCATAGTAAAAACAATGATGAACACATAAAGCAAAAAGTAAGAATTGTTTATTAAATATGATATGTACTTGGAGTATGTCACCAATTCAATCAACTCAGTATTAGGTCTGATTCATGCTTCATGCACTATTTCACATAAATTAAAAGAGATTCTTTTATACAATGCTTGTAATGTCATGAGGATTTTGTTGATATCTACAAATTGTAATACATGTTTACCTGAATTCCTAAATTTTATGCTATGTTTGGTTAGGTGTAAATTTTATGATGAGATCGACAGGATTTCATTGGTTTTGACTAATTAATTGGTTTTTCTTTTACAGTAACTCAAAAGAATTTAAGGCAGTCACAAGAAAATCTTCACCATTTAGCAACTGATCAAGAAACTAAATACTCAAAGTAAGTACAAACTAACAGCTTAGGCCATGCAAAGTTAATTACTTGGTTCTCAGGCCCTTTTTTGTCAAAATTGATGAGGGAGGGCGGCATTTTTTTTAATCTTTTTACTGCTGTAAAAAGTGATGAGGGAAGCATTTTTTCTTCTTTTTTTTGTGAAAAATATGGCAATGTATAAATCTTTTCATTACTTTATTGAAAATTTCAATTTTATTTCTTCCGATGGTGGCAGAAACATCACAAGTGGTTAATTTTTATGGAAACGTCCAATCCGCTGGTCCCAACGTACCATTTTTTATCTCCGTAAACAATTCCAATAAGGTACAAGCTTCGGAGAAGCCCCCTATTATGTTTCCTGGTAAAACTGGCAAACATTTGTGCCGAATTTGCACAGAAACGATTGACATTTTGTCTAAATGTCAAACGGAAACACGTTTTTTATTTATACATCGTCATAATGATGCTTTAAATCTCATTTAAGCATGATGCGTTTTAAAGCGTATCACCGACCACGCGATATAAGAGAAAAACGAATGCGGTTGGTTTTTCTGTACGGACAGCGCTACCGCATTTAAAATTTTTTTTTTACTATTTTTGCAAAAAAATCGGCAATGCAGCGACGAATTTCCACATGCGGGCGGGCCTGAGAACCAAGAAATTAACTTTGTATGGCCTTAATAGACACATGAAATTCTCTAGAAGAGGGAGGTAATTATAGTCCTTTACAGATGTACCATTTCAGAAATACTATTATATTGTGGATAAACATTTGTTACAAGGTTTGTTATTGGTCAGTTTAAATTTTACCAGGATTCATGCCTTGCAGTCATAAAACTTTTGAGCAAAGGTTTTGTAATCGAAAAAGCAGCCAATCAGAAAACTGTATCCATTATTTACAGTGTTCTGATTGGTCTATTTTGGAGTTTGAGTACGAAAATCGTACTCAAAAGATTTATGATGGTACAGGTTGAACATGCATAGAGTAAAAAAAGATGTTAAAAATTGATTTGTTAGCAGGAAACTTCATCATTTTGAACTGGTTTGGAATTAGTAATTTATTTCAACATTTTATAAAACTTTTGTTAGCTCTATATTTTTCAAACCTATGCAATATGCACACATAATGATAGTTCTGTTCTATGTAAATAATAAAGTTAGAGAAGTAATGATCATCACAAGTTCAAATAATTTTGAGAAAATTATAATTTGATCTTTTATCTTGGATTTCTGTCAATAATATTATCCGATAATTTCACATTTCAGTAGTAATTTGGTAGATAATTGGAGAAATCAACAGCCTTTAAATAATAACACCACATCTACACTGCCAGTAGGTATTGAAATGAGGTCACCTGAATCTCCGACATCACTCAGAGAAGATGGGGCATGGTCCGAAGAGGAGTATACCAGTAGTAACCCTGATGATGAAAGTATTGGGGAACCATACTCAGCTCCTACTCATCATGAAGTAAGTACTCAATCTAGTTAAACAGCTGTTTAAATTGTGTATTCCTATCAAACAATTTTGTACAAGTATCACCTTGTCTCTGAAATCAGGGGTTAGGGGTTAGGGTTATGGTTTTTTAACACCACTGTCAACAATATTTCAGTTATATTGTGGCCGCCAGTTTCATTAGTGGAGGAAACCGAAGAATACCACATACCTGCCGCAAGTCACTGACAAACTTTATCACATGATTTTATATCGAGTACACCTCGCCATGAATGGGATTCGAACTCACAACTTTATTGATAATTGGCTCTGATTGCACAGGTAGTTGTAAATCCACCTACCATAATGACCCTGTCTCTGATTGAGTTTTTTTTCAAAAACTGTGCGTGAGTGATCTACCACACTCAAGACTGGCACACAGAACCAGTACACCACTGAAGTGGTTTTTCAAAAATATTTGTCTCTTATTTTAATTAGATTTAATTATTGCTGAACTTATTGGAAGTACACACTACATGAAAACATTCAAACAATGACTATAACATTTTCTTTATTTTCAGAAATTCCGAGCATTAGGAGATTTCCATACCAATAATCATTCAGAAATGTCTTTCCGAGAGGGAGATATAATTGAAGTGTTACGAGCTGGTTCCAATGGTTGGTGGTTTGCTAGACATACAGCATCAAATAAAGAGGGCTGGGCACCAGCTAACTACTTAGAACTGGTACCCAGATCAAATTCCCAATTTTCTGTCTCAAGTATAGGTAATATTATTAATATCAATAATTTTCTCCCTTTGAAACTGTCTATTCCAGTTCCATATGTGTATTTAGATGTACAGTCTACATATCAGTATTACTATTATTATTTCACATTTCCCTTTAGTACTCTTTGTGAGATTCATCAAAATTTAGAGCATTCCACATGCACTATTACAACTGTGGAGAGGATTACTAATATTAATCCACATTTCCCTTAGTACAAATGTACTTTTGATAAAATTTAACAAAATTGACTATATTCCCCATGATCTTTTTCCTCTGGGGTACAGAGGACTCCTCATTTTTAAATTAATTAACATTTAGATAATATCAGTTTGGACTTATTGTCATGATCGTATGGTAGTTGGATTTACAACTACCTGTCCAATCAATGCCTATCACCACCACTCAAGTTGTGAGTTCGAATCCCGTTCATGGCTAGGTGTACCCGATACAACTTTATGTGATAAAGTTTGTCAGCGTCTTGCGACAGGTCTATAATTTTCTCCGGGTACTCCTGTTTTTTCTCCACCAATAAAAGTGACAGCCATGATATAACTGAAATATTGTTGAAAGTGACGTTAAGCACCACCCCCCACCCCGTCATTTAATTGTAAACGTTTATAGTTCTTGTAAGATATAAATTACTTTGTTTATGTTACTAGTATGTATTTCTTCTTGTATGTTTCTAGAATAGACAAGTCTTAATATAGATATCCTACATGTTCCCCCATACAGTCATATTTAATTGTTTAATGTATCCTCCCTTTAGGTACCCCTTTGAGACAACACCTATATCATTTTTTAATGTATCCTCCCTTTAGGTACCCCCTTGAGACAACACCTATTTAATTTTTTTAATGTATCCTCCCTCTAGGTACCCCTTTGAGGCAACAATTAATGTGGTCACCAGAGGTAAACATGCAGTTATATTTATCTTTTATTTATATCCACTAAATTGCATGTTGTGTATTTATTGAATAGTCTTAATAATATCTAATGATTTTTTTATTAGATTTTCTTTTAATACAGTTTTAAGTTATAAATTTAGTATTTTTTATAGATCAATGTTAACAGATTGTGTAGTATAGCTCATTTCATACGTAAATATGTAATGGTACATTTTCATATCTATAATGTATATCATCAAACATCATCCACGAGTCGGATTGTAAATCTTTCGAGCAAATTCAGGATTACCAAAAAGAAGCTAGATAAAAAAAAATCCCTGTTTCAAATCAATTTTAAGTTTTAAAATCTAAATTTCAAATGTAGAGGAACCTAATAAAATTTTGTATGAGATTTTGTCAATATCCAAATATATATCAGCAAAAAAATTCCTGCTTAGGTTGACTTTATCTAGTCTAATAGTTTTAGAAAAGGACCTTTTTTGTCAGAATAAGCCTTAATTTTATATCTAGAATTTCTTAGAAAACTCCAAAGCATACATTAAATAATCATAAGATAAAATATGGTCAGTGAGTAGCAACATCAGTTATGTATTTGTATTAAATTATCTCCCCTTTTCCACACTCCAAGAAAATTACGACATATATTTAAAGAAACAATAAGTAACTGATTATTTGGGAACATTACTTCTAATAATTTTTATTTACTAATATGTAAATCAAGTTATTATAAATACTTTCCCAAATAATCAGTTAGTTCTGTAGATAGATTTCATAATTTTCTTGACATCTGGAAAAGGGGAGATAATCTAATACTAAAAAATTACAAAATGAAAACTGATGCAGCTTTTCAATTGTCATAGTTAAATAGTTGTAGTTTAATTTTCACTAAATTGCAGTTTAAAATGTAAACCTTTCACCTTTAAATAAAATTATATTTTTCATAACAAACTGTCGCCATCTTGGAATGATGCTGATGTCTGGGTTGTCAGAAACCACATTAAAAGAGAATTAATAAAGGGACATCATCCCTGTCAAATCAGTCCCTAAGGAAAAGACATTAGATTTAAATTTTGTCAAAAGACTTCTATAATCAGTTTCATTATATAAATTTATGCTAATTCCAGTTGGAAATGTAATAGTTTTGAACTTTGATATAATTTTTAAAAGTAGATAATGAATTAACTACATGTATCTCATAATAGTCTGGTTTATTTTAAATGTTGATGGGCATTGACTAGGTGGACTATCTATGTTTTTATTCGTAGAAAATTTCATATATATTTTAATCATTTAATATTAAATTAACTTTAAAAAAGGTGCACTTGATTGACTTCATCTAGGTAAATTGTTGACAATGTATGTCTATATGCTTTAGATGTTTCTCTTTCTTATCTGTATATTAATTTCTACCTACTTTAAAAAAAAGAAAAAAAAAGTATTTTTTAACTCAGTCAGTTGATAAACTTTCATACAAAAATCTCAGTACTTGAACCAGATGTCAGATGTACTAACTATATAAAAGTACAGTGGTATACTTATTTTATCCATTAAGCTATGATGGTTTAAACAGAGAAAATTGATTTTATGTAAATTGAAAGTTCATTATCCTAATGTTCACTAAACAGAAACATGTATTGAATTAGTCAAGCATGAAATTATGTAATACAATGAAAAGATAGTTGGTTAAGCATGAAAAGTAGTTTCTTGTATATGTACATATATTTATAACCACGGTAACAAAAAATAATGATACATGACACAGGTCACGTTGCTGGTGTTGTGTTTTGCTTGGTTCTTGTTTAATGTCAAGGGAGCAGTATTTCAGCTATATTCATCATAAGAACAAGTTTACAAAAAGATGGCATTAGGATAGGTTTATATTTGTGGAAATATATCTTGTCTTGGAAAAAAAAGAGATGCAGTTGATAAGATCTAAAAGAATATTTACCTTGCAATGGGCTTTACCAAATATCTGTCTTTAGAATAAACTTCTCTCACCTATCAGCTCAGGAAATTTTATTACCACTCAACAGGCATTTTTTGCAGATACCAATCCCAAACATGATATGTCTGTTCAATATGCACAAATTACTCCCAAAAAAAATTCCAACTGCTTTTGTATTTGTAGAGTAAAAAAAGTTCGATAATTTTGTTGATAATAAAGAAGAGGTTATAAATTTGTGCAATATGGATGGTTTAGTAATACTATACTATACTAATCTGGAGCATTCCTATTGCAGACATTTAAATTTAAGAAGTTATGTAAAATAAATACCTACTGTCTTAATTAATGTGTGAACTTTATGAGGCAGTGAAACATAATTTTACTTCCTCATAATTGTATCACTTAACTATTTTTTCCACACAAGTCAATAGATGTAACAGCCAAAATTAAGATTTTCCTAAACTAAAAATTAGACGATTTTTTAACTAATGACATGTTTTTATTTTAAAGGATCCACAGACTACAGTACAAGCAAGTCTAGTTTAACCAGTGGGAAACACAGTATTGCAAGTCCTGTAAATGAGACAACTATATAGAGAGTTATCTCCCATTAAGGAGCTCTCTAACCTCTTCAAACTAGTCCAGACATTTGTGATATGAATTAAAACTTGATAGTGCAATGTTAAAGATATTGTTACCTATAATTCATAGAATATATTAGAGACTTTATTGTGAATTTTTATCTATTTCTAATTATTTAAGATACTATTTATACAAATTCATTGTATTTTTAGTGCTTTCGTTGATCTGAAAGTGAACAAATGTCTCTAAAAAAGCAACTTCTGTCTAAATATTTGTATAAACCTCTATGTACCGGTATGTATTTTCATCAACTCTGATAGTTGAACACTATATATATGTAAAAGAAATTTGGTTAGGTAAAAAACAAAATGCCACAAATATACTATTACAACTGAAAAATACCCTGTATATTTATATACAATAGTTTCGTCTTATAAGGCCACCCTTCTGAATGAAAAATTGGCTTTATAAGAGAGATGGCCTCTCTTTAGGGGGGTAATTTAGTAGTATTTTACTATCCCAGTGCTGTATCTAAGATGTGGCCTGACGAGGGGTTTTGGTGAGAGAGGCATCTAAGATGTTGCCTGATTAGAGTGGTGACCTCTGGTGAGAGGGGCTTATAAAAGGGAGACTACTGTATATAACAGTGAAGAATTTGATTGTTTATGGTTGTATGCTTAGTCTAAATATGTCATTATTATAATATGGTGTTGATGGTTGTGAAAGTGCATTTGGTAAACAAGGGCATTGTTTACAGAAGTTCATTAAATAAAACAACTAATAATGTGATAATGATTATCTATTTTTTTTTAATTTGAAATTTTAATAAAATATGAACTAGTAAAAATCATGTCATTTTTGTAATTTAAAGTTGATTAATTATTTAAACAATTGTAAATCTTGTCTTTAAAATTATTTCATTTTCATAGAGTATTTTTCCTGTTACTATTGAATTTATCATGATTTATCTTCCATATAGTATACAGTTACAATTCCTGGTTGAATTTTGTTGTTTTGATAGTATAAAGTCTTGATTAACTGTTGAAAGAAATGTGTTAAGGGAAGATAACTCCTGAAAAGAAATAAATTGTTTTGTGAAGTTTATATTTGTTATTGTCAAGTTATTTATTTATATTGTTTTAATATATATAATGCAAAGCGTTAAAATATCTGTTGAAAAAAATGTACTAAAAACAAAATAAAGTTAGACATCAGTTTTAGTTTTACTTTCTTTATACAGTGTGACAGGTCAAACAGGGGACTGTCGTGGTCATGATCGTATTGTAGTTGGATTTACAACTAACAGTGCAATCAGTGCCTATCACCACTAAAGTTGTGAGTTTATGGTGAGGCATACTTGATACAACATTATGTGATAAAGTTTGTCAGTGACTTGTGACAGGTCAGTGGTTTTCTCCGGGTACTCAGGTTTCCTCCACCAATAAAACTGACCACCACGATATAACTGAAATATTGTTGAAAGTGGCGTTAAAAACCATAACCCTACAAGTTAAACAGCATCAGTGATATAATGTTTAGCATGCTTGCCTCGCGTGCGGTAGATCATGGGTTCGAGCCATTTGTTGCTTCTCCGTTAAGTATGCAGCATTAAGGAGAAAGAGCAAAAACTGGTTGGCTTGGAATAAGAATAATGTGTCCGAGTGTAGAGACAAGTCTACCCGCGGACTGTTGTTTCAGTGAGCTAGCACTATAAAAATCCAACGCAGTGTGTTGGTCTAGTACAAAGCGGACCTCATCAATATCTCATTGAAAATTAACTTGTTCTCGCCATGATATAGCTGAAAAATTGCTGAATTGGCGTTAAACAACAGTCACTCTCTCACTCACAGGTAAAACAAGCAAAACCACATCCATGATATAATGTTTAGCATGCTTGCCTTGTGTGTGGTAGTTGTGGGTTAAAACCCAGTCAGGTCAAACCAAAGATTATCAAATTGATGTTTGCTGCTTTTCTTCTAAACATGCAGCATTAATGAGTGAGAGGATAGACTAGTTGGCTCAGAAACAGGATAATGTGTCCGGGTGGAGTAATATTTCTAACGGTGGAATGTTGTTTCAGTGAGACAGCACAATAAAAATCAGCATGTTGGCCTAGTACAAAGTGGACATCAACATCATCTCATGGAAATACAATTTATTCTGGATGTTATCTAACTAAAATAAATTGCTCACAAATAAAAGCAGAGATGGAATAATGATGGTAAATTTTTATTTGAAAATGACCCAACAACGACCACCCCATCAATGACAGTTATTCATAAAACCTTTCTGTAATTTCACAAGCTCAATAAGGGGTCATGGTGGTCATGATTATATGGTAGTTGGATTTACAACTATCTGTTAAATCAGGGCCTATAACCACTAAAGTTGTGAGTTCACACCCCGTTCATGGCGAGCTGTACTCATACAACATTATGATCTTCAATCCATCTAAATGTTACACCTTAAGAATAACTAAAGGGAAGCAACCAATAATATACCCATACCACATGGAAGGACAAGTGCTTGAATCAGTAAGCAGCAACTCTTATCTTGGTGTTGAACTGTCCAGCACTCTATCATGGAATACACACATTGGCAAAATCCTCACAAAGGCATACAGATCTTTGGGATTTATAGGGCGAAATTTAGGCAGATGTCCCACAAATATCAAGAGACAAGCCTACCTCAGCCTTGCAAGACCACACCTTGAGTACGCCAGTAGTGTATGGGATCCGCACTTACAAAAACACATATACCAAATAGAAATGATACAAAGAGGGCAGCGAGGTTTATCAAGCACGAATATTCAAGAGATCCTGGGATAGTAACATCAATCCTGAAAGAACTGGAACTTTTAGCACTCCAAGAAAGGCGCAAAACATCACGCCTGCTACTCTTCCACAAAATAATCCACCAGAAGGTAGCCATACCATTACCACCATATTTACAAAAACCTACTAGAACGACTCTACAATACCATCCAAGAAGATTCGTAAGAATAGGATCAACTGGCGATCAGCGGAAACACAGCTTCTCTGCAAGGACCATCAAAGACTGGAATGATCTTCCACCGGACATTCTAGGAATTGATGACTATGAGGCATTCAAGACCAGCCTCATGGTCCACAGAAGCCAGTAAAATCTCACGAATGTTTTTAAACTGCACATGTACATAATTATGTTTTTAATGAGCACATGATGGATCACGTCCAATATTATGCATTCGTGTGATGAGTCAGAGGACTCTTTACGAATTACCAGTGTAGAAGTAGAAGACTTGATCAAGTTTCTCAGTGACTTGCGAAAGGTCGATGGTTTACTCCAGTTTCCTTGACCAATAAAACTGACCGGCACGACATAACTGAAATATTGTTGAAAGTGGCATAAAACACTATAAACTAACCATAAAACTAAACTCTATAACTTTTTCATGTTAAATGATTCATGAATATCTACCTACATATAACTTAATGGAAAATCATTTTAAACCTTCCCTTTGAGGATGTAAATCAAGATATTTCAAGTTTCTTCCTGGTGACACATTTTGGTTCAGTTTTTAATATGTAGGAACAATTTTGAACAATTTTTCACCGTCTTTAAGCAGCATATCACATAGAAAGATTTGAAATAACTGAATGAATCTTGCATGTATCCTCTGCAGAATGTGTAGAATTGCCTTGTCATGTTTTTATAAAATTTGTGATTTTTTCGGTGAAAAAATGACTAGACACATGATGCGTTTGTCCTAATTTGTTCATTCAGTGTTATTCTTTCCTTATATAGCTTTCGTTCTCTAAATGAAGCCACTCTCGTATCCATCTTTATAAAGGTTTTACTCACTAAATTGCGTCTTCAGATTCCATATCAGTCTGTGTTTCTCCTTCCTTATATAGGTTTCACCCCCTAGATTAAGCCACCCCTCATACCCCTTACAGTATCCGGCTGTGTTTCTCCATCCTAATATAGGTTTCATATACTACGCCACCCCATCACGTCCCTTACAGTATCCGGCTGTGTTTCTCCATCCTAATATAGGTTTATAGACTACACCACCCCATCACGCCCCTTACAGTATCCGGCTGTGTTTCTCCATCCTAATATAGAGGGGGGACAGGGGGTAGTCTTTTCCTTTCTCCCACCCCTCTCCTCCTTTCTCCCACCCCTCTTCTCCTTTCTCCCACCGGAAAAATAAATCTCCCTATGAAAAAAAGTAAAAAAAAAGTTTTGTTCATTTTTAGTTCACCTGGCGACCGTTTCACTAAAGTGATCGTAAATCGTAAGTCTAAGATCACTCTTAAGATTTCCTTACGTGCACGTATACGTGTGTTTCACTAAACTAGTCCTAAACTAAGAGTTACGACTTACGACTTACGACAAGTAACATCTCCTATAATGGAGATAAAAAGATACATTGCATCATATATTTTATATATAATGATTGATTTTTGGCGTTTTAACGCCACTTTAAGCAGTATTTCAGCTATATCATAGTGGTGGAAGAAGCCGGGGAACAACCGAGCAGGGGAAAGTAACTGGTAAACTTTATCCGTGCGACTACGAGTCGAGTGCACCTTTTTTGTAATTTACAAAACCGGGCGCGAACCCACGCCGTATTGGTGATAGGCGTGTATGAGTTGTTAGGTAGCCCAACTACCTAACTCACTGAACCACCCGGGCCCTATATTTTATATATAAACCCAACAGTTTGGAAGCTGATTACATTAATAATCACATTTTAAATGTGTTTAAATACATTTTTAATATTCAACTAATTATAAAACTCTAAAGTGGTTTTTCAAATGAATAAACCAAAGCTACATTTTGTGTATCAGAAAAAAAATTGTTAAGTGTAAAATTTTACCGAAATTTGAGAAGAAATTTATTTTATGGAATATATTTTAACAAATTTCATGCTATATGCACAGTCACTTGAAGTTTCAAAAATAAGGGGAGGGGGGATAAGAAAAGCTTCGAAAAAAGTTGGTTATCTATAATAAATAAGGGAAATTTTTCGAAGTTTTTTTTAATTTTTTTCCCTTAAACTTCAAGTGACTGTGCTTCAAAAATGTGACCATAGATTTGGCAATACATTCACATTCTGCATCGATATTCTGTTTGCGGTGCATTTCAATTGCGCGGAAAATATCCTATATTTACGTGAAGAACTTAAACACATGACGATTGAGCGGATTTTTTTTCTTCCTTTCTTTAAAGTATATTTCGTATTTTCATAATATTTTATGGTTTTTATAAGTACTGATGTTCCAACTTTTTTTTTACCTCTTTCGCCAACTTAATCTGTAACCACTGCCCACCACGAGGGGTGGGGGTGTTAAGATTTAGGTAGTTTTACTGCATCACTACATAAAACAACAAAAATACACATCTTACAATATTATACCTTAACATGTACATATACTGTTGATTTATACTCAGAGTGAGTGTTTTAACCCTTTATATTATCAATAAAAACTACCAATGAATATTAACATTTGGACTGCTAAAATATCTGTTGCCTTCAAAATTATTGGTTTTTTTTATACATGTATGTTATAATTTTTTTTTTTAATCTATATTTCATATATTTGTATCTATGTTATTCTGATTTTTTTTTTCCTTTTAAAGGATGACGAAAGATGTGAATAATCCCGGCATATTGCATCACAGGGACTCCCTGTGGTTGTATCGTCAGTCATGCTGCAAAATGCAGAAAATGTTATGAGTAAATTAAATATACAAAATGTATTCTAAATAACAGGTAATCCGCGCAAATGCAAAAAAAAAAGTATCAGGTATATTTTACCGACAATTGTAATGCTCTTTCTCCGTGCAAAAGTAATAACTGTTAATCTCCAAATCCACCCAAATATAATGCGCCCATTGTTTGTACATGTACCCTATATAGTTCTTTTCTTGAAATTTTTTCTAGGTACACACTCGTTAATAAAATACGTTGATAAATTTTAAATGCAGAACTGATAGAAAGTACACTGAAACAAACAATAATGGGTAGCTGTTTTAATGATTTTTTATGACTCTCGAAATATAAACAATGTTGCGTGCATCTATTATTAATTGCTCGCTTCATTTGATTAATGTTCATATTAAAACAATACAGATAACAATTCTTCTCTTCAAAATTATATTTACGATTTACGACTTACGAGTACCTTCCACCACTCTTAACTTTGCGATCACTTTTTGTCGTAAGTCGTAAATCTTAACTATTAGTGAAACGGTCGTAACTCTTAAGAGTACACTTATGTCTACGTTTACGACTTACGACCTTTAGTGAAACGGTCGTCTGGACCAAAGGTCCAGGTGAACTATTGTCATCACTCGTCTGTCGTCTGTAAACTTTTCACATTTCAAGCCTCTTCTCCGAAACCACTTGGCCAATTGGAACCAAACTTAGCAGGAATATTCCTTGGATGGTCCTCTACACAGTTTCTGTTTTTCGTTCCAGTCGGATATTCAACATGGCTGCCAGGGCCAATAATATGGTCTGATTGGCTGAAATTTCAAAGATCTTCTTCTCTGAAACTAATGAATTGACTGAACCCAAACTGTAAATGAATGATCATTGGAATGTCTTTTACCAAGTTTCTGTTTTTTATGCCGATCGAAAATCCAAGATGACCTCCACCGCAGGACATAGATTAATTAACATTGAACCCTATGGGAATATGTTCTAATGCCTTCTTTTCAGAAACTACAAATATGATTAAAGCCAAACTGTACATGGATGTTCATTGGGTGGTCCTCTACAAACTTCAGGTTTTTTGTTTCGATGTGAAATTCAAAATGGCGGCTATGACAGGACTTAGTTTAACATTGGACCCTATGGGAATTTTGTTTCTCTCAACGCTTCCTCTCTGAAACCACTTGGACAATTGAAACCAAACTGCCCAGGAATTATCATTGGAAGGTCCTCTACAAATTTTGGTTTTTTATGCCAATCGGAAATCCAAGATGGCCACCACCGCAAGACATAGATTAACATTTGACCCTTTGGGAAAATGTTCAAATGCCTTCTTCTCAGAAACTACAAATATGATTAAAGCCAAACTGTACATGAATGTTCATTGGGTGGTCCTCTACAAACTTCAGGTTTTTTGTTTCGATATGAAATTCAAAATGGCGGCTATGACAGGACTTAGTTTAACATTGGACCCTATGGGAATTTTTTTTCTCTCAACGCTTCCTCTCTGAAACCACTTGGACAATTGAAACCAAACTGCCCAGGAATGATCATTGGAAGGTCCTCTACAAAGTTTGGGTTTTTTATGCCAATCGGAAATCCAAGATGGCCACCACCGCAGGACATAGATTAACATTTGACCCTTTGGGAAAATGTTCAAATGCCTTCTCAGAAACTACAAATATGATTAAAGCCAAACTGTACATGAATGTTCATTGGATGGTCCACTACAAACCTTAGGTTTTTTGTTCCGATATGAAATTCAAAATGGCGGCTACGGCAGGACTTAGTTTAACATTGGACCCTATGGGAAAAATGTTTCAAAACGCTTCTTCTCTTAAACCACTTGGTCAATTGAAACCAAACTGCCCAGGAATAATCATTGGAAGGTTCTCTAAAAAGTTTGGGCTTTTTATGCCGATCCGAAATCCAAAATGGCTGTCACCACAGGTCATAGTATTAACACAGGATCCTATGGGAAAATACAGAAAGGTTTTCTTCTCTGAAGCTATTGCACTGATTGAACCTAAACTGTGCATCAATCATTGGAAGGTCCTTTACAAACTTTGTGATTTTTATGTTGATCGGAATTCCAAGACATAGTTTTTACATAGGACCAATTGGTTCTTCTTATAACCAGGTGAACGATACAGGCTCTTGAGAGCCTCTGGTTAATAAAAATCGTAAACGTTGAACGCTAAATTTATAAATAATGAAGTCGAAACGTGAAGTCAAAATCCGCATTTCATCTATCGGAACATCTTGTAGATTATTGATCATTAATGTTATCAGTTTCATCTGTATCGTGAATTATGTTTATGTATTCAATTAAATGCGAATGATAATATTTTATTACCTTTCTGTCATTTTAGATAATTTTTTGAGAAATTTTTTGTTTGTTTTTGTTTCCTCATTTTCTCCTTTGATCTCCTTTCTCCCACAATTTTTCTCCTTTCTCCCACCTTTTCTCTTCTTTCTCCCACCCCCTTTCTCCTTTCTCCCACCCACTTTCTCCCTGTCTCCCTTCCCCCTGTCCTCCCCCTCAAATTTAGTAACATATCTGTTGAGTTACAAGAGTCTGTGATATTTGTTCCCGTATTTGGTGGTATAAATTGACCACGAAGCTTTAATAATTGTTTCGGCAGAATTCGGCACAGTTAATTCAATAACATATATGTGGAGCTACACGAGTCTATGAGGATTGTTGCAAGTTTGTCAGTGACTTCCGGCAGGTTTTCTCTGGTTTCCTCCACCAATAAA
>MJUT01039718.1:0-31505 GCA_002080005.1 Gigantidas platifrons
TTAGACTTAGACTTAGACTTAGACTTAGACTTAGACTTAGTTAAAAACAAATATGTCAAATTTGTTGATGTCGATAACCAACTAACTAACATTACAATTAAATAATAGGGACATATTAAGAGTAACTGTGACCAATACAAAATGGACCAGATGCGACAAGATTATGGAGATTATACCGCTGACATCATAGAAGGCCGACAAGATGATGAAATAAGTGTAAGCCATGAGTCTGACATTGAAAACGTTCGTGCTCTTGAAAACACTTTGCTATTGGGTGCGTCCAATTGTAAAAAGATTGGTGTATTTGATGACAATATTATAAATGTTTCCATTTCAGGTAGCACACTTGATAATATTGATGAGATTTAGCCTTGGAGACTGAGTCAAACAAATGTATTGACAATTTTGTTTAGGTACAAATGATGTTACCAGGAATCGAACTGATCCTGATGAAGTTAACATTAATGTAACACATGCTATAAATTGTGTCAAACTTGCCTTTCCTGATCTTAATAAAAAATTGGTATATGCTCAATTTTACCTAGAAAGGGAAGAGGTCAAAATATTATCAGGTTAAATGAAACTACAACAAATTGTAAATTCATTCATTCTCAAAATGTGTAAGAAAGATCCAGTTATCTCCCTTATTGACATACATAGTACTTTTTGTAATCAAGAAGGTACTGCCAGTAGATCTTTATTTGACAACAATGACCCAAGTGGAGTTCATATCAATAATGATGGTGTAAACAAATTGATTGAGCAATTGTATTTATATATGTCTAGTGTATTTATTAGTCTTAGTCTTAGTCTTATGCAAGAAATGATCAGAATTGACACACATTTTTTAATCAAATCATGACCATTTCCAAGAAAGGTGTGGATAATTAACTTGACTTGACAACAGTGGGGAACATGAGTATTTAATGGTACTTACCCTTAATCTTCATACCCCTCAGTTCCATAAATGTTGATTATTTTCCACATTCCTATCCAATAAATGATCAGAATTGACACATATTTCTTTTATCAAATCATGACCATTTCCAAGAAAGATGCGAATAAGTTACGTAGACATACTTGACTTGACTAGGAGTATTTAAGGGTACTTATCCTTAATCTTCATACCCCTCAGTTCCATAAATGTTGATTATTTCCCACATTCCTATCCAAGAAATGATCAGAATTGACACATATTTCTTTAATCAAATCATGACCATTTCCAAGAAAGATGCGAAAAAGTTTTTCAAAGTTTGATGGTTCTTTTTGCGCATAGCTCTTGGCATTTTCTTTAATAGTCCATTAACATTCTAAACTAGACCGTTTGCTTCTGGATGGTAAGTTGTAGTGCATAGTTTGTTTATCTTAATTAGCTTGTATAACTGTTTAATGTGGTCTGGAATTAATTTACTTCCTTGATCGGTCAGTAGTTCTTTTGGAACGCATATTCTAAACATACTAATGATAGCGTCCGATACTGTCTCCATATCTTGTTTATTTAATGGTTTGGCCTTAGGATATCATAATCAAAGCAAATTAAACATGTTCATGCAACATGTTCAATTCACTGTCAAAAAGAAAATTACTCAAATAATTTTAATAAAAAACCGACAGTTATAACTTTACTTCAAATGAAAACACAATATCTTCAAATATTTAATTTAAAGTTCATGAATATGAAAACTATTTATATCCTTGAAATGTAACACAAACTTTGGCGCTTCTTCTTGAACATAAGAGAACAATTCACCGTTAGCGCATTTTCTGTGCACATTTTGATAAATGTGTATTGAAATAAACCTGGCTTAATACAAACAGACGCTACAAATGATATTGTTGTTAACTCCTTTTTGGCGTGACTAATAACAGAGTCTATAACGATGCATTCCGTACATTTACATTTTCAATGCAGCAAAGTGTTATCGTTTACATATCAACACGTAACTACCATATGACAAAAAATCAGGATAATTCTTTTAATCTTAGATTTCAAAATTGGAAACGGTCGACAATCGAAAAGACTACTTGCAATCATGGGAAGAATTCTTCTTTTCCTTTATTTATTATTATTATTTTTTTTTAATAAAAACACGTTTACGGGATTTTCTTCTAGACATCGACACCGCTTACAAAAGTTTTGTATGAACAGACGCTATAGGACTGGAAGTTTCTGGATCCAATAATATTGTGTCGATATTGCTTTTATATTTATAATATAATTTATTATAGGATTTGTCTGCCCTTGATGTGCAATGGCTGTGTTTTTTCTAGCTCCGAAATTTTGGTTAAATTCTTATTTTATTCTGGAGTAAGTGTACGTTGTTCCAGGATTAGGATTGCGTATAGTGGATATGCCAGTTTAAACATAAAATATTACAAAAAACATTGATTTACAACAGATTTGCACTTTGCAAAAAATTTCTTTGTTGATATTATTAACTGATTGACCACAACTCACTAGCCATGGTAGACAATGTAAAAAGACTTTTATCTATATATTTTTCTACACGATTCTTCAAGGGTTTGAGACATGAAGACGTTCTCTGTACTATTGAATCTGAATTTATACGAGATAACATTAAATCGGTACAAATTACTGAGAGTGACTGTAGTAACACTCAAAGATCAGATATATAAGGAGAGATTACTAGCGAAGGGGATCGAAATTAAAAACAGATATGTCAAATTTGTTGATGTCGATAAACAACTAACTAACATTACAATTAAAGACCTTCTATATGAACTTGCCGACAAATTCATAGCCACTCACCTTGCTAAGTTTGGTCAAGTGGTCGAAGGTTCCATCAAAGGAGGTTATATACGTAAGATAACCATCGAAAATGGTACACGATATGTTCAATTACTAAATTGTATTCCGTTAATTCCAAATAGAACAAGTTTTGGAAGGCACGATGTACGTATCTTCGCAGATAACAATCGCACTGCGTGTACGTACTGTGGTAGAACCGACCACCCATCAGTCAGATGTAGAGACAAACCAGAACAACAACGAGTTTGCTACAATTGTAATGAGCGTGGGCATATTGCAAAACAATGTAAGCAATCTACAATATGTAATTATTGTAAAAAATAGGGACATATTAAGAGTAACTGTGACCAATACAAAATGGACCAGATGCGACAAGATTATGGAGACTATACCGCTGACATCATAGAAGGCCGACAAGATGATGAAATAAGTGTTAGCCATGCGTCTGACATCGAAAACGTTCATGCTCTTGGAAACACTTTGCTATTGGGTGCGTCCAATTGTAAAAAGCTTGGTGTATTTGATGACAATATTATAAATGTTTCCATTTCAGGTAGCACACTTGATAATATTGATGAGATAGTCGCCAAGGCTAAATCTATTGGTTTTGAGTCAAACAAATGTATTGACAATATAGTGGTTTGTTTAGGTACAAATGATGTGACCAGGAATCGTACTGATCCTGATGAAGTTAACATTAATGTAACACATACTATAAATTGTGTCACACTTGCCTTTCCTGATGTTATAAAAAATTGGTATATGCTCAATTTTACCTAGGAAGGGAAAAGGTCAAAATATTACCAGGTTAAATGAAACTACAAAAAATTGTAAATTCATTCATTCTCAAAATGTGTAAGAAAGATCCAGTTATCTCCCTTATTGACATATATAGTACTTTTTGTAACCATGAAGGTAATGCCAATAGATCTTTATTTGACAACAATGATCCAAGTGGAGTTCATATCAATAATGAAGGTGTAAGCAAATTGATTGAGCAATTGTATTTATATATGTCTAGAGTAGAACGGGTACATGTAGATGTTAATTGTCGAACGCCGTCGATGCGTAAACTAAACTTGAGTTCTACTACACTACAATCATCAGAAAAACTAGGTAAACTCCACAAAGCAGGGACACCTTCGAGTGTAGTATAGATATTTTGTATGTATGCTGTTATTCCATACTTTAAACATATTTTATTGTTCAATAAGAAACAATTGGATAGGACACAAGTTTCACAACTTAGAAACGTCTTCTCCAATACATACATGAATTAATACAAAATGAACTTATAGAATATTATATACATATTTCATATTAAGTGAAAACATGAAAAAAAAATGAAAACAAAAACTAAAAATGTTGAGCGTCATGCATGTGGATTATCCAAGCTAAATTATACTTAATCGAGCACACCCTTTTATCTTAATGACACGCCAAACATTCAATTGGGATTTAACTTTCTAGTGGATTTATATTCAAAGTGTGTGTTTAATTAAGATAGTTAACATGTGAAGATATATGGAGGAATCATTATTCTATTAATGTTCGGTAAGCATATTGCTTTTTTTTTTTATAAATATTTTTGTTAAAAACTGTTATTTATGATATGACGACTCGATAATCCAGTTGCATGAGGCTGTCTCAAAACTAGTTCATACGATCTTGATCAATTGTTATTCCATGTATACAAACTGTCTATTTAAAGTAATATGAAAGGCGAATATCATGGACATTTTGGATTAAATATTTTTACTTAATTTAACTATAATCAACTGCATAACATTAAAAATCCGCTCAAAAGCAGAATTTAGGTGCAAATCGCAAAATATTTGACAGCATATAATTACTGTTGTTAACAACGGTAATGCAAATGATATGCGCGTGACCCAAGATTTGAACTCTTTCGGGGATATTGTATAACGGGTGTGTTCGATTTGTCTTTAAATTATCTCCCTTTTGCAAACCTGGGGCCGGTAACTAGAAAGTCCCCTTAAAGCTCTCTTAAAGCCTGCTTGTGTACTGTCGTAAGTGAGAGCAAAGATTATCTTAAGTCAGTAACAAGAAGCGTACTTAATGTACATTTAGAATAATCTTAACGTCATCTTAAGTGTAACTAAGATATTCGTACGATGTTCCCTATCTTACCATGTTACGGACGTACCGGTATTGATTTCTTGAAAATGAAATAGAAACTTCTCATTAAAGATCACCAATGCGTTTATTTTTAAATGAATACGACATGTAAAATTGAATGTTGTTTATGGTAACAGGTCAAAACGCCCTCACTACGAAAACGCCCCCGCTTTTTATATTTGTTTTTTATCTAATAATGTTAAATGATAATTCTCAATAGGGTTTTTGTTTGATATTTTACTAAGAAAATTTTTAGGGAAATTTTATGTGATCTGTGTTTGTAACAGCTTTTTCTACAAATCATTTTGTGTTTTACATGTACTAAATACGATCTTAACAGAAAGAGAGACATTTTAAACTGAAATTGTGTGTCATTTCACTGTATATATTATTTCTAGTATGTACTGTATATAGTTTTATAATATGTAAGCATATCTTGGACGCAACCACTGCTACCTCGGTGGTGGTTGCCCCCGTTGTAAAGGGGTAGTTTTTCCAAATAAATATATATATATATAATCAAATTTAACTGATGCAATAACAATTTTGTGTAGTTCTTTCATTTTTGTATTTTACTAATAAAACCGTGGATATCTAACTTAGTGCGCACGTCACGTTTCTGGAAAGACTTTCATCAACTACTCCTATAATCAAAAGACCGGTGTTACAGAGCCATTATTCCCCCCTTACTTGGATAGGCGGGAAAATGGCTATGTAGTAGATCCCCCCTTGGCAAATAGGAAAAAAAATGACTATATAGTAGATCCCCCCCTTGGCAAATAGGGGGGAAAATGGCTATATAGTAGTTCCCCCCCCAAAAAAAAATATATATCTCATTTATTATAAATAAGTTATAATTTAATTTTAATGTATAAACAATTTATTTGAAAAAAATGAAAAGAAACTAATTATTTACATAGTATAGAGACAACAACTCAACCAAACAGTGATTTTTTTTTTAAATAATAAAGTCACCAAATATTAAGTAAACCATATAAATAGAAAATAGTACATACAAATGTTATGATAATTATATCCGGATTTGTGTTTAGCTAATAAAGGGTTCATTGTAATTCTTCCAAGAACTACCCTTTATAAAAGTGTTCGTTATTCTTTCACAAATAACTTGAATTTAAATAAGAAATTCTACACCATA
Organism: Gigantidas platifrons; assembly: GCA_002080005.1. Classification (NCBI taxonomy): domain Eukaryota; kingdom Metazoa; phylum Mollusca; class Bivalvia; order Mytilida; family Modiolidae; genus Gigantidas; species Gigantidas platifrons. The sequence continues at coordinate 6,066 of MJUT01039718.1, forward strand.
TGATTCATTAGAGATGGATAATATTTCAGTAGAGATATATGTAATAGAAAAGGTAAAAATAACCCTATTAGTTCTCTTCACACATCTAATCAGCACGACAGTAGTAATAGGACCCTCCCTTCTCCTTTCATCTGTTCAGTTCATTAATTTTAACTGACCACCCTTTGATTCTGCTCCAGAGACATTCCTCTAATTTAAAGAGCAATTTCCCAAAATATGCCACGCATTTCTTTTCTGATTATTATATATTAAGTTAATTTCATATCATGAAAAGGATTAATAATATGAGGGCAAGCTGACACTTCTGTTATTGAGCTCTACGAAATGTCAGGAATACCAAGCTAATGTACATATTGCAGAATAATGAAGTCCTAAATATAGTATAATACTATTATCCCAACTACATCCCCTTGAAACAGCTTTAATCATAATATACAACAAGTTTTCATTTTTCTCTTTAAACTGTCGAAACATAACAATTATTTAACTGTAAAATTCATAAATAAAATTCACCCCCCTTTTTTCTTGTTTAAATCAATGATCAACAATATTCCAGAATCAAACTAATGAATAAATATAACATAGATGTCTTTTACATGAATTTTACTTTGTCAAGATTCTATATTTATAAACTATTGACCTGAGTAACCTTGCTAAACCATGCGGAGTCATTGTGTTTTAAATCGGTCATCCAATCAGGACGCTCATTATTGTCCAAGATAAAAATACATCGCTAAAATTACCTGTGGATGTTTCTCCTTTTTCACTCGTAAATTTACATAGAAATCGGAGATATTTCGTCATAAAACTTCCCACATGGTTTTGTCTATCATATTTCTTGAAGACAAACATAAAATTTTATTGCATTTATCAATATTTTATGAGTATCAACAGTTTTTTCAACACCGTATATGTTCACGTGACTACACATGCTACTCACAGTGACCCGTGACCCACATTAGCACGTCTGAGCAGTCTTTTGTATATATGGTATATAATAACGGTAGGAAAGTTAAAACACACACAAGCCAAGGTATTGAACAAAAATTGGTTTGAAATCCATATACAAAGGATTGTTACCAAAACAACACATTAAATACAAAACAAAGTAACTAATCCAATCAAGCTACATATACATGTTTGAAACGCATGCCTCGCTGACCACATTGTGAAAAACAAATGTACAAAGCCAACAAAAGAANTTTAAGTTACTCGTCCTCTTACAATTGACTCTATATATGGACTATATTTTTGTTCGGGCGGAAGGTTGCGACACATGTTGTGTAAAGCAGTGTCTTCCGGTTTATACGAGTGCTAACATTAAACTCATCTCACTAACGTTCGATCGTTTAAAAAAAATTGTCACGTAGATTAGGTCCTGTAAATTAGAATTCTTGTATTTTTGGTTATCTTTTTAGGTGAATTTGAAGTTATTTAGATTTTACTAAATATTTATGGGTTAAAAAGGACACCTTTGGACCCCTTGTGTGTTATTTTGCATCCTATGTAACAATGCAATACTACTTTAGACTTTAATAAGCATGTAACTAAAAGTCCCGTTGATTATAAATGTATCGACATTTCGTACCCCCTTTTACACAAATTTTATAATTTCTATTCACGTAGTCATTTCTGGTCTCTAGGAAGTTGTTATTCGTGAGAAAACTGTTATTCCATGCAGAAAAAAAAAGTAATCAACGGAGTAAACTAGTTGGTACTAGAGATGTCTTTTATTATCTGCGACAGCAATTGTCGTGGTTCCGTGAGAATGAATCTATATTTTATTGTCACAGAAAATAAAGACAAATGAACAAGACACAAGTAGTAAACTTATGAAGTTTTCTGCAAAAATTGAAGATAACCATAACAGGACAAAACATATATTGCCTAGAATATACTTATAAAAAACACAATTACCAAAGCGTATGCATGTATATATATATATATATACATGCAAGTTCGTTGTCGTCTGATGCAAGATAAGGATGTATATACAATATATAAATTTACTGGACAAATCTTGAATTATAAGACATCACACATGATACATGTACATGTATCTTCGTTTGAGTAGAAAATAATATATTAAATATGCCGTTTTGGCAATAAAAAAGTGGCAAGAAAGGTGCTCGTCAACTGATGGGCTTTTATTGGAATCAATGTCCCGTCAACAGCCCCGATAAGCAGGGGAAATTCCTTAATGTCATAAAAGTCGTATTTCAATCTTTGCTGCTCTTCTGCTGACATAGGAAACTGCACATACTTGTTGTGCGAAGATTAACACAGCACGAAACAGTCATTTTGCTTACCCCATGAGCGTCCCCAATAACACTCATGTAACTACCGCTAGCGTAGTACCTTAACGCTATCATAACTTGAACAGAAACGGGTATTGAATGCGATCGATTAGTTTATTAAATCTTTAACGGTCTTGTTCCAGATCCTGACAAATGCTATATATACTTTCTCTGTCGAGTCTGTAGTTTTTCATAATAGATTCGTCACTGAGGTAGTCCAATTGGTTATTTCTGTAACGAAATAAACGCCTCGGAATATCATCTGCTTGATTTCTCTGCCTGAGAATGTGAAGCATCAGTGCCATTTTGAAGAGATGGTTAGTCCTAAGTGTGGTATGACCCATACTTAAAGTTACAATTATCTTTGGATACTAAGATGTTGTCTTGTTACACTTGTAAATAGTCAAGATCAAGCTAAGTGTTCTTTAAGGGTGTCTTAAAATTTACGAAGGCTTCCAGTTACAGAAACAGTTTAAGACTAAACAAAGAGATGCATTAAGATTAAATCGTAGACATTTCGTAGACATGCCTGTTTAAGGGTTGTCAATCATATTAAGATTGTTTCTTGTTACACTCTTATATGCTAAGAATACATTTAGATCATCTTAAGGCTTCTTGTTACCGGCCCCTGGCTGTCAAAAGTAGACATTTTTTTTATGTTGATATGTTTTATTGATATATTTTGTAATGATAATGCTATTTGTAATATATTTATCGTATTTAAACATTGACAAACTTCCGCAAATAAAATGTGTTAAGAAATTTGCAAAATAAAAATAATAACCATTGTAAATGTAAATCGCAGGAGACAATTTGTTTTGGTATCATCATAACATAAAAACTGCTTATAAATTAGTGCCGGGAATGTTTTATAGAATATGTTCATTTATAAAAAAAAAATTACTAATTTCGTATAAGATTTTTTTAATGTCATTCGTTAGTCTGATTTAAAAACGTTTCTTAATTTGTGCATCTTCTCTGAGACTGTCTGTGATAAAGGGACCACTTTAGTCTTTTTTACAAAGTTTTCGGAAAAATCATAGTTCAGATAATATTGAAAGCAATGCAAAGACACTACATGCAATAAAAATGAACTAGATTGCTCAGGAAGATGGTTTATGGTGTTTATCGCCCCTTTCAATAATATTTCAGTTATATTATGGCAGTCAGTTTTATTGGTGGAGAAAACTGTCGCAAGTCATTGACAAACTTTATCATATAATGTTGTATCGAGTACACTTAAGGAAGAATTTTTATCGTAAATGTAATTTTAGTCGTAAGATTAAAATTTGTCTTAAGATAATCTTTGTGAAAATTATTTAAGAATTGTCGTACGATAATCTTAAGTGAAAAAGTTAGGACAATACTTTAAATTTTTTGTGAAAAGGGCAACAGGTCCTCAATAAAACGAAATATATATCAAATATATATTCAAACCAATTAGAAAACGTAAGTAAAATAAGAATCAAATAAATTATTCTTATTGCAAATATTCACACAAAAAGATACTACAATTAGAAAATGAACCTTAAAGAGTGAAATAAATAAATGTACACAATACCTTATAATTGCTGGCGACGGCCTATATGTTTCTCTCAGTTCACCATGTTCCGCATTGACAATATAATAAAGTTACAGAGATTATATAGCCAGATATCAAGATAAAACTGGTCAGAACTAGACAAAAATACTATTCATAAAGCAGTATGACCAATGGACAAACGTGAGTAGAAATCAGAGTACTCACATTGGAAAGTTAAAGTCAATCAACCATATAATAAAATTAGAACTGGATGTAAACATCAAGTTAATATATATATATCTATATAAAACAAAATGTAAAATATTATTATCATTATTATTAATTTGTTAAAAATATTAATAATGAAATTGTCCACATTCGTTAAACAACTAAACTCACCTTCGAACCCCACGAATTGTTTATGGTCCTTTGTTATGTCCCTTTGAAAAACACATTTTAACATTGAATATTTTGGGATGAACTTACATTTTTGAGCCCTTTTTAACATCCTTTCGACAATTTTGCTGGATTTTCAGATTTTTTTCATTCTTCACTGTTGCTGAGGTCTTGTAGCTTATGAACAACTATTAGAATATAAAAACTGGGGTTTGGTGGATAGCTGATTATATTATCGTTCAAATGAATACAAGTTATTAATATTTTATGAAGTTCAGTAATCGTAGGAGGCAAAAAATCTATGTTTTCAATAGACAAAATATTACACTTTGATGATATTTTCATAATGAATTTATTAAAACTATTGCATTTACGGAAAATTAAACCCATTACACCATCAAAAAACATGCTTTGTAGTGTAGATTGCAGAAAAATGGAATATCATGATTTTTGCCGATTTAGCTCTATTCAGCCCAAAGCGAGTAATATCGTTTTCATAATATAAATTGACAACCAAATTATACATCTGTCGTGTGAAGTTATGTTATAGAGACATTTTAAAATAAAATTTATTCTAGTACCACCCTGTATAGGGCTTCTAGCGGCAAAGTATTACCCCTTACCCTGCCGAAAATCGCATAATATTTTCTCATCAGTATTAGTCCGTGGGCTAGCATAACACCTTGTACACCCCCACCTTCTATGTTAACATATTGTGTTTAAGTCCTCCTATATATGCTCTTGAAGAAAAAAAAATGTTAGCATTGAAAATTTTGGGACGAACTTGCCGTTTGGGGCTAATATTTACACCCTGTCGCAGCTTTTTGAGGATTTTTGATTTTTTAAATTTTTTGTCTTTGCGAGCATTAAATGTATGCTAAACAGTCTTGAAAGTATATCAATATGGTATCAAATGAAACTTTCAATTGAATACAAGATATATACACTTTGTGGCTATACAATTTTGTCAGACGTGAAAAACATATCCCTCCGCCTTCCTGAAATGACAAAAAAGACATTTTTTCCCTTAAAAGTTTAGATAAAAAAATATTTCGTACTAAACCGCGATCTTTTTTTTTTTATACTAAACCAAACTACTATATCACATTTAATAAATCAAGCACTAGTAATCCTTTATGATGTGATTTTTTGTGGTGAAAATACTTGAAAAATGGGTTATTTTCAATTTTGCAGATTTTCACAGGATTCTGCATATATCTTAATTTTACTAATAAAATAAAGGATACCGCATCATAATGACGGTGGTTGATTTTTGTATCTGGGTACTATAACAATGTAAAAAGGGAATAATTATGTTCCTTCTACCTACTGATTAACAAAACAATACCCCTCTAAAAAAAACACGTAAAATTTGATGAAACTCGGTTTATTTCCTTAGAAACATGGTCGGGCAGAGTGAAATTTGTATTTGCCCTGTAAGATCTTTCAATTCTTTATTTAAACAAATAATATGAACATCATCTAAGAGGATTTAAATTCTACCAATGTCAAAAAACATGAAAAATGGGTAATTTCTGATTTTCAGAATTTCTACAGAATATTCCTTATTGGCCAGGTTAAGCTGCTTTATGGGATTTTTGTCCAATAAATATAGTTTTATCTGAATGCTGAATGTATTAGCATTTATTTTAAAAACCATTAACCCTCATATATGCATATTATGATGCCCATTTTAGCAAAATTCCACCCCTTCCTCTACTTGAAAACTGGGACAAATATACATGATATACTCAATATTTCCACATTTCAATTTCATTCTTCAACAAATGACCTGAACAATGAGTATTGCAAACGCCCAAACAGTATTGAAAATTGGCGAAACAGTTCTCACTAGTCTTCCTCTTCACCATCAATCAACGAGTATAAAACATCGTCGAATTCATCAAAAATCAAATCAAATCCAAGTACAGCCTTTTTTGTAATTTACAAAGCCGAGCGCGAATCCACGCCGTATTGGTGATATGCTTATATATGAGTTGTTAGGTAATCCAACTACCTAACTCGTTGAGCCACCTGGTCCCACAGCTATTCCAGTACACTTGAGATAAATGATACTACAATAAGCTTCATATCTTATGTTTCGGTTGTCGTAATCACAACTCAGTTGCTATACACGTACCAGACCAACACACTTAGTTGTATTTTTATAGTGTAGCTCACTGAAACGGGTTGTACTAAACTACGAAACGAAATCGAAACGCAACGAACGAAGCGAAACGAAACGAAACGAAACGAAACGAAATATTGCGAAACACAACGACATATACTAAAATGTGAAACGAAATGAAATGAATACAACGAAATGAAATGAATACAACGAAACGAAACGAAATATACTTAAGAACGAAACGCAACATAACGAAACGGAAATTAGCGAAACACAATGAAGTTTTCCCTATAATTATCATTCATCAGAAGGAAGACAGTTCTCATTATTAATTAAAAACTCAGAATTCACTGTAATCTAGCAGCTAATAGTTACAGTGACAATACTCTGCCTCAGAAATTCTCTGATAGGCATCGGTTACGGTTCCATCCTAATACCCGTAATTAACGGAGTAGCGAACATGTTTCAAGTACTATATACATTATCTGGCGTCAAAAGAAATTAAATATCTTAAGACACTGAGGATCATTTACTATGATGACTGAAAACCCTGTCGCTTCACATGCAAACAAATAATGGGGTTTCCACAAACATGGGTATTGTCTATGTGGCCCCTGTCCAAAATAAAGCGGGCATACATTTTATGGTGAATTTATCAGACCACGAAGTGCAATGTCATAATAATAAATATAGATTATAACATGGCCATTTCCATATCGGTCCCGGTATCACCCCGAGACTTTCAAATCAGCCCAAAGCGAGAGCCGCGGGCTGATATGGGTCGAGGGATGATACCAGGACCTATATGGAAAGGGCTATGTTATAATCTGTTTATCACATATTTAACCATGACTGAAATAAATAAATGGTAAATGAATAAATGAATTTATATTCATCAACATAACAACAAAATAAATAACATGTAAAAATCAACAAAATAATTCATCGTATTTATCACAGGTATTGAACATAACTTTTCAATAATTATAAATCAGACTTCCAATTCATATCATTTGTGTCATAAAAAATTATTGTCACATTTCCCTGGATATTTGAGTATGGGAATTGTGTTATTTTGGAGTTGGGCAAAATGGGTGCCAAAACGATAGCGGTTTGCTTATTAGAGTTATTATTAGTAACCGTTGACTGGACAGAGTTATTACTGATGAAAATTAGAGTAACTGTTTTATTTTCATAGTTCTCAAACGTCGAAAACGGCGTAAATATCTACATTCGCCATCACTAAGATATCTACTGANGGAAGCTTGGATACATTTCAATGAATCGGGTTCGTAATCCTGTTTGAATTTCGTGCGCGCTGAAAAAAAAATCTTGCCAGGCGCATATACATTTCCTCGACTCCAATATATTCAGGATTACGGTGTTCTCCCACAGTTGCTAACCAATCCTTGAATATCCTTATGTTACGTTTTGTATTGATATTTTTCATCTCCGTTTTATCGTTTTTTTGTATGATGTTTGCTAAACTTGTCACAATGACGTCATCGACGCAGGGCACAATAACCGGTTATTTGCCCCGGGCACTGATATGGATCGGGAACGTCTTCGTTTATCACACATGCAAAACGGTACGAATAACGTACAAATATGTGATAAAAATAGTTATTAGTAATAATAGTTTTTTTTCGAAACCTTTTGTTTGATCAATTGACCAAAAGGAGCTTCTGTGCTAATACTGTAAAACTCAATGCTGATTTCACAAAAGGTACATCGTATTGATTTGATTGATTTATTTTGATTTTTGATGTTTAACGCCACTTTCAGCATTACTTCATGGCGACCAGTTTTAGTGGTGGAAGAAGCCGGAGTACCCGGAGAGAACCACCGACTATGGGCAAGCAACTGGTAAACTTATCATATGCGAATCGAGTGCACCTTTTTTTGCAATTTACAAGGCCGGGAGCGAACCCACGCCGTATTGGTAATAGGCTTGTATGAGTTGTTAGATAATCCAACTACCTAACTCATTGAGCCACCCAGGCCCTAAAATAGAGTTTAAAATTGGACCCTTTCGAAAATATGTTACAAAAGAACCACTGCATGGATTGAAACCAAAACATGACAGAAATAGACCTCATACGGTCCTCATAACGTGTCCAACATGCATGTATTTATCATCACCTTAGTTATCCCCCAGCAGTGAGGTTACACAGGGTGTATTGTATCTAGACTGTCCTGACTCCCTGTATACCAATACTAGTCATGTATTTATCATCACCTTAGTTATCTCAAGCAGCGAGGTTACACAGGGTGTATTGTATCTAGACTGTCCTGACTCCCTGTATACCAATACTAGTCATGTATTTATCATCACCTTAGTTATCCCCCAGCAGTGAGGTTACACAGGGTGTATTGTATCTAGACTGTCCTCACTCCCTGCATACCAATACCAGTCCTGTTGTGTGTCCGTCCATAACATTAATTCTTGTGGATATTCTGGATATTTCTCAACCAATCTTAAGGCCGGTACACACGAAAAGATTTGTATCATAAGATTTGTATAATAAGATTTTTGTATTATCAGACTCTCTTGTACACACACTAAGATTAATCTTATCAGATTAAATTATCAAAAATCTCGTGATTATTCCCGCCAAATGGTGTTAGCAATGGAAGATGAAGTAATTGCAACTCTCAGGGGCGGATCAAGGATTTCAAGTTAGGAGGGCGCACTTACCGTGTGAAAAAATAACGATTTTACACAAGAAAATCATATTTTTTTCCAATTTTAGGGGTGCGCCCCCCCCCCACCTCCCCGGATCCGCCCCTGACTCTGTCCATTNCATATTTTTTCCAATTTTAGGGGGGAGGGGGTGCGCCGGGTGTGCCCCCCGGATCCGCCCCTGACTCTGTCCATTATGTTGCTATGTGCGCTATAAAATTATTGAAAAAGAGGAAAGTTAAGAGGAACTGCTGGACAAGACCTTGGATAAAACGAAGAAATGTTTGTGGAGCACATCAGAAGAGCTGAGAAGGGAAGTTCCAAATAGCTATAAAAAGTTTTTAATTTCCCCCTGATATCTTCCATCAATCTTCTTCTTCTTCCTATGCAACAAGCTTTTCCACATCAATATTTGAGAAGTCTGCCATGTCTTGCAAGAACCATGTGCTTTAAGTTACATGTGTATTTATTATGGTACTGATGCAGATGTGTAACCCCCAAATTGATAATTGTGATTGGATAAAAATGAAAGGTTAGCTAAGACTTGTATTAAGGATTGCATTGCTCTATCCTTAATACAGTCTCATAAGATTTAAAAAAAAATCTTATAATACACTGTATTTAGACTGTACACACGATACGATTTTGTATCATAATACAAGTCTTATGATACAAATCTTATCGTGTGTACCGGCCTTTAATCAAATGTATTAAACATATTCAGTATAATAGCAGCAAACCCTATTCGAGTTTCAAGGTCATAGGCTAAAGGTTAAGGTCATGAATATATATTTGCTAAGTTTACAGCGTTTTGGACACAACATAGCTTTTTTTCCTTGGATTTCAATCGGACTTTGTTCCACTCTCTGAAAATATTTTTCATTGAGAGTGGAACAAACTAGTTGGTTTTCTACGTGTAGGTCAAATGTCCAATTAGTCGTCCTATTTTGCATTTCTTTAACAGCCATGTGGACACAACAAAGATTATGTTTCAACCGGCCGGAAGGTGGTTACTTATTCCTGGCTCGTAAGTTATTCCTTATTCATTACTTAATCCTTATTCGCTATTCCTTATTTCATTCGATGGATTTCAATTAAACTTGGAGAATACATCAATAATTGAGAATGCAAGCAGCCTTTTAATTTTTAAAGTCAGAGGTCAGAGACATGGTGACATTTTGTCTTTTTGTATATAGCCCATCTTCGCTAGCCAAGGGTTACGATCCGCTCTACTCATCTTCACCCTTGGCATCGTTAGACGGATTTTCGTAATTCCCGCGCACTGCCACCTGCCGGATTTTGACAGTTATGCGCCTTCTGATGATGTCATTTTCAGCCAATCGACGCGAGGCTTTCATTTCCTTTCGTTTGAATGCCCTGAAAATTGATTCGAGATTATAATATGGCTGATTTTCAAGCGAAGATTTGTGAAAAATTTAATATAAACTCATTGACAGACAATCAGAGCAAATTTATAACGGCTATTAAAAGATGTCTTTGTTGGCACGTTGTAAAGCGCATTCTGACTGGATGCTGCTACCACTAGCTGCATTACATATAAACTGTCACCGTGTGACCTCGAAAATCATCCGTCTAACGATGCCAAGGGTGAAGATGAGTAGAGCGGATCGTAACCCTTGGCTAGCGAAGATGTATATAGCCTAGCGGACACAACATAGCTTTTTTAATTGGTTTCGATCAAACTTGGTTAGAACATTAACCATTTAGAGAGCAAGAAGTTTATCGTATTTTTAATGTCATAGGTCAAAATGCCAAGGTCCCCGTTATATTTTGAATTTCTTTTACAGCCTTGTTGACACAAAAAAGCTTGTGTTTTTCAATGGATTTCAATCAAACTTGTAAATATTAATCGTTGAGATTGTATGAATGTTTATTTTCAATGCCAATGGTCAAATATCAAGGTCAAAGTGACATTTTGTGGTCCTTAGATAAACTTAAGTATTTACATATATTTACTATTGTATCGAATCAAAAGAGGTCATGAAAAACCGTGATTCTAACGATAATCAATCTCAAAGTCATGAAAAACCGTGATTCTAACGATAATCAATCTCAAAGTCATTAAAAACCGTGATTCTAACGATAATCAATCTCAAAGTCATGAAAAACCGTGATTCTAACGATAATCAATCTCAAAGTCATGAAAAACCGTGATTCTAACGATAATCAATCTCAAAGTCCAGAGACAAGGACAAGGTCAAGATAGCAATGACAAAGACGAAATTCAACTCTCAATAACTTGAAATTTACACAACAGAAACTAAAGAGTAATCAGCAACTTGGACTCCGCCAAATATGTGGAACTTAGACCAGATGCACCAGTTGGGTAAGTGATCTCTGCTTTTCATTAAACACCCACCACGTTGATCGTGTCACAGTCCGGTAAGACGTTGCTCATGTCATAGTCCGGTAAGACGTTGCTCATGTCATAGTCCGGTAAGACGTTGCTCATGTCTTAGTCTGGTAAGACGTTGCTCATGTCATAGTCCGGTAAGACGTTGCTCATGTCTTAGTCCGGTAAGACGTTGCTCATGTCTTAGTCCGGTAAGACGTTGCTCATGTCATAGTCCGGTAAGACGTTGCTCATGTCTTAGTCCGGTAAGACGTTGATCGTGTCATAGTCCGGTAAGACGTTGCTCATGTCATAGTCCGGTAAGACGTTGCTCATGTCTTAGTCCGGTAAGACGACAGAAACAACTACGAGTTAATTAGTAAACTAATCAGTTCTAAATTGAAAAAAAAAACTGCACTGTCCTTGTACCACAAAGTGGTCCTCTCAAATTCAACATTTATTCTTCGTAATTCGAAACCGACTAAACATTATAAAAAAAAATGCGAATGTAAAATAACAACAAACGAAGTTTTTTTCTCGAGTTTTGAGAAGATATCGTTTCCGTAGAGATATTCTTAAGATACCGGTATTCTATTAAGATATCATCGTGACCCTTATTAACTGTGGTTTCATTTAATTTCGATAGGTACCAATTTTCGCAAATTTCTAGGGTGACTTTGACCCACGAATTCAAGTATCCAACGACCTGTTTATTCTGTTATTCTATAAAATATGATCTGGTAGAATTCCACAAACCACGAAATTGAGTATCTACAACTTGCGATTTATTTTGTCAGTTACGAAAATTGATACCCACAAAAATAATTGAATCCACAGTAATCGGATTTACTATAATAAATGATGCGTTATTACGTACTCTGTATGCGTATATCAAATATATGTACGTTCTGAAATGTGCATGAATAATAAATTTGTTTCCACACTGATATGAAACCGTCTAGATCGATTGTGTGTCAGACGAATATGCATCTGATAATGCGAATCGAAAACGCTTTTAAATTTTGTGGTAAATTGATTAACTTTTACAACGAACGGATTTCTTTTCTTTTTTATTGTGAAGATGGTAAATGTGGGGCTGTCAGTTGACTTTCATTGAACGCTGTGGAAGTCAAGCAGGCCTCTCATTTACCTGATGTCGGCAGGTTTCGGTTTAGTCCGAGATTCCTCTGCCGTTCGACGACCATTTAGAACTTGCTGTTGTCGTTGAACGTCAGAGCGCTTGCCATAAACAAAACAGCAGATTTTCCTCTCCCACTCGAGAGAGGCACATTTCCACGTTTTGTGGCTATCAGATTTTATTTTCTATCCAAAACCCTAATATATATCGCTTCACCAATCATTTTTCTATTCATTCATAGCCATCTTACCCTCAGAAATTGGTGTTACACTCCATTACAGCACAATTTCTCCAGACCATATGATTTCGTCATTTTGAACACTGACATTTTGAAATATTTGTCACGTGACTTCGAAAGAACTACTATTACCGCAATGTATCATGGGAGATGATTTGCATATATGATCTGACCTTGTCCAAAATAGGGGGAAACGTAAGACATTCTCTTTCCGAAGCCCGCGGATAACACTGCCAAATGAATCTTTTCTATCCAACATATTTTGTATTATTTCCTTCTGCTCTGATTTGAGCTGTAGATGGAATTGTTTGTCCTGCAGAATACGCTTTATATCGTCTTGTATGTTTGTTTACGTATGCAAATTTGGCGCACTGCATTTAGTATCTCCCATCGTGCAATGCATTGCTGTCATCTTTCAGTTAGTATCGCGAGATCACGTTAAAAAAAATGGCAGTGAAATGACCAAATCATCGGGTGTAAGGAAAAAACGTGCTGTGATCGAGTGTAACACCACTCTCTGAGGGTAAGATGGTTATGAATGAATAGAAAAATGATTGGTGAAGCGATATATATTAGGGTTTTGGATGGAAAATAAAATCTGATAGCCACAAAACGTGGAAATGTGCCTCTCTCGAGTGGGAGAGGAAAATCTGCTGTTTTGTTTATGGCAAGCGCTCTGACGTTCAACGACAACAGCAAGTTCTAAATGGTCGTCGAACGGCAGAGGAATCTCGGACTAGTTTCGGTTATTCCTCTGACAGTTCGATGGTTTCTTTCGGAACCCCTTGAGGATTTTCCGCTTTCCCCCATCTTTAATACAGACGGTTTTGTACATAGTGCACGTACATCGGCATCAATGGTATCTGAGGCTACTCGACTGGATAGTATGTAGTTGTACAGGTCGGTATTCCCCGTTACAAAGCCTTTTAATGTTTGGGGCTGAATTTGTCCCCCGGTCAGTGGTTCTTTCACGCGTTTGCACTACACTGTAAATAATGTTCACATCACTGTAGGGATGATCATGGAGTGGCATGTAAGTATTTCCTGCACCCCATTTTAAGCTGTTAGACCAGACGCATAGGCCCCGAGGTCCGACTCTGGAGATACTACAGAAACACTGACAGGAATGCCTGGATATCATTTATTGAGGGTGCTCCTTATAGAAAGGAGGAATCTACCTGGCATAATGGTCGTTGATAAATTTTTATTTTTGTTTTTGTTTTGATGGTTCATAAATCACATTTGTACATTACATTTTTGTCTTGAAGAATGATTCATAAATCTTCTTATACATGCATATCAGTATAAAATTCTGCTTAAACTTTTTCATCACTTCTCGTTCCATTCATGTTATTCTTATTGGATTTTAGTATATTTTCGTTTCGTTTCGCATTTTAGCATATTTCGTTGCGTTTCTCATTTTAGTATATTTCGTTGGGTACCTGTAAAATGCGAAACGAAACGCGAAACGAAATATACCGAAACGAAACGAAACCAAACCAAACGAAATTCACCGAAACGAAACGAAATGTACTGAAACGAAACGAAATCGATACGAAACGAAATAAATCGAAACGAAACGAAACGGAATAATACAAAATGAAATAAAACCTATTTTAACGAAGCAATTTCTTGGGGAAAGACAAGACAACAATTAAATGAAAAAAATAGATGATTGATTGATTGATTTGATTTGATTTGATTTTTGGTGTTAAACGCCACTTTTAACAATATTTCAGCTATATCATGGCAACCAGTTTTGGGGGATGGAGGAAGCCGGAGAGAACCACAGACCAAGGGCAAGCAACTGGTAAAATTTATCACTTGCAGTTGCGAGTCGAGTGCACCCTTTTTTGTAATTTACAAAGCCGTGCGCGAACCCACGCCGTATTGGTGATAGGCTTGTATGAGTTGTTAGATCCAGCGACCTAACTCATTGAGCCATCCGGGCCCCTAAAAAAAAATAGAGAAAGTATCATTTAAGCGTAGAAAAAGATAGTTCGTTGTTTTCCAGGTTATATAAAAAAAAATCGTTCTTCATCTAGCAATGACGAAATGATTGATTCATCTATTGTTTACTGCTAAGCGCCACATCAGTGATATTCCAGCTATACTGTGCCGAATGACGAAATGAAAACGACTGTTACGTGGGGGAATAACTTCCTATATATACATGGTGATGTTCTGACAATCGGGGTCCTATTTTTGATTTTATGTCTGGCATGGGGCATACTTTTTGTCACAACTGTCTGAAAAGGGGTATAGGTTTTTGCTTGGATTATTCTTCAAAAAATTGGGGCTTAAAGATGATTTAGTTAGACAACTGTCTGAGATAGGGTCTAAAATTGGCATCAGAATCAGTCTGTAAAGGGATCGGGGTTCAGCGGCCCCAGAAGAACACGTACCTCACCATTTTGTAAGGTAGGCCGGTACTGTTACATTAGAATGATTAATAGTGCCGCTTCGAAATAATTGCAAAATTACCGTTGTTGTTTAATTATTAAATTATTTATTACATGTTTTTTTTCAGGTTTTGCCTGTGGATTTTTTTTTCGTTGTTTTCTTAAAGTTTACCCCTGGCTACCGATGAGATAAACAACGTATATTCATATTCAAATATGCAAAAAATTATGGCTTCTATTATTATAAAAAAGACTGTCGAGATTTAAAAAAAACACTTTAAACCAAAGTGACCAATCTGGCAAAAAGTAAACAGTATACTGCAGAACACGGTACACTCGTCTTGCAAATTTACATGTTAAATGTCTTATTTAAGACTTGTGGACCGACCATATAACTTGAAGAGGGGAGGGGACATGCACATAGGAAGGGGCTGCGAGGAGTGCGAGCGCCCCCTCCCCCATAATTTTGGAAAGAAGTAAAAAAGAATCAAATTCAGACACAATACTTGGGTATTTTACGTCTATATGAACTGAAAACCTAACCAGCATGAAATGGCAAGTAAGTTATATTTGTTTCTAACATATACCCAGCCAAATTAATAAAAATTAATTACTTTTAATTAATTACTTTTTTCTTCCAAGCTTCAGAATCGGTAAATTTGGTAGAAAAAATGCCATTGCCTCCCCCTTCAAGTTAAATGGTCGGTCCCTATGTCTTCCACAAAATGGTAGGGGGGAGGCGTGGGGCGTTTTTTTTCCGGGGCCGCTGAACCCCGACCCCTTTACAGACTAATTATGATGCCAATTTTAGACCCCATCTCGGACTTGTCTAACTAAAGCCTCTATAAAGGCCAAATTTTTTAAGATTAATCCAAGCAAAAACCTACACCCCTTTTCAAACAGTTGCGACAAAAAGTATACCCCATATGTCAGATAATCAAAAATAGAACCCTGATTGTCAGAACATCACCATGTATATAGGAAGTATAGTTGAAATATCACTGATCATGTGCCACAGTGGTGTTTAGCAGTCAACAATCGATGAATCAAATCATTTCACCATTGCTAGATGAAGAATGATTTTTGTTTTATATAACCTGGAAAACAATGAACTCTCTTTTTCTACGCCTAAATGATACTTTCTCTATTTTTTTCATTTAATTTTTGTCTTGTCTTTCCCCAAGAAATTGTTTCGTTAAAATAGGTTTTATTTCATTTTATATTATTGCGTTTCGTTTCTTTTCGGTCAATTTCGTTTCGTATCGATTTCGTTTCGTTTCGGTAAATTTCATTTGGTTTCGGTGAATTTCGTTTGGTTTGGTTTCGTTTCGTTTCGTTTCCGTATATTTCGTTTCACGTTTCGTTTCGCATTTTACAGGTACCCGCTATACTATGATGACTTTTTGAAGAACTACTGAAAGTTTGTACATGGCTTGTTGGATTCCCATATCTATTATCTATAATATATTGCAAATTTTTGGTGAAAACAAGCAGAAAATCTGCCGTGTGTCGTACAATAAACGCCGAACGCTCAAATAGCGCGACTACACCGTGTACAAATGTAGGTCGGTCGTATCTTGGTCGGGACAAAGTAACTAAGTACAGTACACCTATAGGAAATTACTAAAACACGAAACGAAACGCAAAAATTCAGAAACGAAACGGAATAGTTTCATTTCTTAAAATAGTGATATCCCAACAGTAATTACTAAAACAAGAAACGAAATCATTCCGTTTCGTTTCATTTCGTTCCCTTCCGTTACACAAAATAGTATCACCCTAATTAGAAAGTATATTGCAAATTTTAGGTGAAAACAAGCAAACAATCTGCCGTGTGTCGTACAATAAACAACTCATCCGCCGAACGCTCAAATAGCGCGACTACACCGTGTACAAATGTAGGTCGGTCGTGTCTTGGTCAGAACAAAGTAACTAAGTACAGTACACCTATAGGAAATTACTAAAACACGAAACGAAATCGTTTCGTTTCGTTTCGTTCCGTTTCGTTACACGAAATAGTGTCACCCCTTTTTCGTCACTTCTCGTTCCATTCATGTTGTTCTTATTGGATTTTAGTATATTTTCGTTTCGTTTCGCATTTTAGTATATTTCGTTGCGTTTTTCATTTTACATTGTAGTATATTTCGTTTCGCTTCGCATTTCACTATATTTCGTTTAGTTGCGTTGCGTTTCTTAATATTTCGTTTCATTGCGTTTCGATTTCGTTTCGTAGTTTAGTACAACCCCACTGAAACAACAGTCCGCGGATAGACGTCTCGCCCTAATCGGACACATTATCATGATTCCGAGTCAACCAGTATTTGCTCTTTCTCCTTAATGCTGCGTGCATAGCAGAGAAGCAAAAAAAAACCCGATTGAATTGAACCGATAGGGGTTTAAACCCACGATCTATCGCACTCGTTTGTTTTAATGTTTCATTCATAAGACTATAATTAAATGTTAACACCTGATTATTTATATACAAGACCATTCTTGTGAAATGAAATTATACATATTAACCTATATATATATGTACATTTTCTTTTTGTATTTGTAACACTAAGCTTTAATTAATAAGAAATGGTATGGATAATATAATAAACACGTAGATATAACATCTAGTGCGCAGGACACGTTTTGTTTTAATAAACTTCATCAGGTATGCTCAAAACCAAAATATTTGAAGACCAAATACACCGTGTCCAATGCCACATTCGGGGACAGAGATCCAAAGCAGCGAAAACGAGGTTAGTTGGTATAATTTTGCAAATTTCTTGAGTTCTGTAATTAGGTAAGTGTAAAATTATACCCAGCGGAACACTCTGATCATCCACGAAGACATTGAACCCATTTTGCATGCGCAAGTTGTCCTGGAAATAGTCAAACACTCAAACACAATGTTGTGACGGTCCTCAAAATCGGAATTTATCGGTGTCTTCTGTACGATTACGCCTTACATACAGCATTACACAGTGGTCACTTTTGTCATATAGTGTGTCCAAAATGGGGGCAATAATGATTTATGTCCATTACGGCAGCATAACGTGTCAATAATCTTTTTCGCACAAAATTACGATGTGACGTATGGGGACAGAGAAGTCCATGTAGCCAGGGGACAGTGATCAGCTTTGCAAAATATGTTTATTGCAGCTGTTCTACCCTTTTAACGTTCACAATGGTTTACATCTAGGATTTACATCCTGTTATGTGTATTCCCTTTCCAACACGATAAGACACACCTGGGACTAATAGAATAATGTGTTTATTAGTCCCAGGACACACTGAACATTTGTGTTGTTTCATTTACGACAACAACTTATATCACCGTAAAGATATCATGTTGTCTTCCATTTACATCGTTTTGATAGGGTGGAGTTGGGTTCGTTTGGCCATGGAGTAAGATAAGACACTGGCTCATAATTACGTATTTGACGTCAACTATGAAGTCCGCAATATCGATGCTGGTTAAAGTCGCGTATGATACTAGATCCTTTTGAAAAACGAAATTAGAGACTGAATACTGTTGCATACCTCCTGACTTCAAACGCAAGTAATAGGCAGTGACTGAACTACCCCCGTGGCTCAACTCCACCCTCAAATGACTTTTGTTTGTGTATATAGTTTTGTCTTTTTCCCTTGTCATTGGATGTATATAGTTTTACAGTGAATTATATTCATTTTAATGTGTAAATATGTAAGAAAATATCAACTGTTTACAGAGACCACGATTTCGACTGCAATGAAAGAAACCAGAGGCTTTCAAAAGCCTGAATCGTTCACCTGGTTATAAAAAGAACCAATTGGTCCTACGTAAAAGCTATGTCTTGCAGTGGTAGTCATCTTGGAATTCCGATCAACATAAAAAACACAAAGTTTGTAAAGGACCTTCCAATTATTGATGCACAGTTTAGGTTCAATCAGTGCAATAGCTTCAGAGAAGAAAATATTTCTGTATTTTCCCATATGGTCGGTCCTGTGTTAATACTTGACATGTGGTGGCAGCCATCTTGGATTTCGGATCGGCATAAAAAACCCAAACTTTTTAGAGGAACTTCAAATGATTATTCCTGGGCAGTTTGGTTTCAATTGCCCAAGTGGTTTCAGAGAAGAAGCGTTTTGAAACATTTTTCACATAGGGTCCAATGTTAAAGTAAGTCCTGCAGTAGCCGCCATTTTGAATTTCATATCGGAATAAAAAACCCAAAGTTTGTAGAGGACCATCCAATAAAGATTCATGTACAGTTTGGCTTTAATCATATTTGTAGTTTCTGAGAAGAAGGCATTTGAACATTTTCCAACAGGGTCCAATGTTAATTTATGTCCTGCAGTGGCGGCTATCTTGGATTTCCGATCGGCATAAAAAACAAACTTTGTAGAGGACCTTCCAATGATCATTCCTGGGCAGTTTGGTTTCAATTGTCCAAGTGGTTTCAGAGAAGAAATTACGTTTTGAAACATTTTTCCCATATGGTCCAATGTTAAACTAAGTCCTGCCGTAGCCGCCATTTTGAATTTCATATCGGAACAAAAAACCTAACCTATGTCCTGCGGTGGCGGCTATCTTGGATTTCCTATCGGCATAAAAAAAACAGAAACTTGGTAAAGGACATTCCAATGATCATTCATTTACAGTTTGGGTTCAGTCAGTTCATTAGTTTCAGAGAAGAAGATCTTTGAAATTTCAGCCAATCAGAGCATATTATGTGCCCTGGCAGCTATGTTGAATATTCGAATGGAACGAAAAACAGAAACTTTGTAGAGGACCATCCAAGGAACATTCCTTATAAGTTTGGTTCCAATTTGCCCAGTGGTTTGGGAGAAGAAGCTTGAAATATGAAAAGTTTACAGACGACGGACGCCAAGTGATGGCAATAGTTGAGTTCACATGGACGTTTGGTCCAAGTGAACTAAAAATGTGAGCCGTAAAATAACGTTCGGAAGCATTGCGGAACAATGTTCAATTTCGATTAATCTACCTGAAAGATGAATCTATACAGAAGTCCATAGGGTATGTAGATCTGTAATCGCTCAGATAAATATGTCTTTGAACAGTTTTCTTTCCAAAGGAAACACCTGCTGATGAAGAGCTGTACAACAACAAAAAACGATGAAGCAGTCAGAAACGATATGTAATTCCCTCGCTCTGAAAATGTAGTTTAATTTACTATCAGCTGCTTTACTCGCAGAGACGCATCTGCTGACCAAATATCAACGATGTACTATATTTAGTATCCTACCTCTGGATCATAACGCAAAACTTAACCAGAGTCAGTAATGCTGAAAATATAGGTCAATCTGACCCAACTATCAGCTGCAGCTGTATCACTCCCAAAGACGCATCTACTGACCAAATATCATTGACGTATGACATGTAGTATCCTAACTCTGGACCTTAATACAAAACTAAACACAAACCTTAAAGCGTTGATCACTGTCCCCTGGCTACACGGACTTCTCTGTCCCCATACGTCACATCGTAATTTTGTGCGAAAAAGATTATTGACACGTTATGCTGCCGTAATGAATATAAATCATTATTGCCCCCGTTTTGGACACACTATATGACAACAGTGACCACTGTGTAATGCTACATGTAAGGCGTAATCGTACAGAAAACACCGATAAATTCCGACTTTGAGGACCGTCACAACATTGTGTTTGAGTGTTTGACTATTTCCAGGACAACTGGCGCATGCAAAATGGGTTCAATGTCTTCGTGGATGATCAGTGTTTCGCTGGATATATTTTTACACTTACCTAATTACAGAACTCAAGAAATTTGCAAAATTATACCAACTAACCTCGTTCTCACCGCTTTGGATCTCTGTCCCCGGACTATGTTCATCTCCATCCCCGAATGTGGCATTGGACACGGTGAAATAACAAATAACTGCCATCTCTTAGCCTTTCCATCTCGTAGCAACTCTTCATAATTTGTCAGTCAATCGTTGACCCATCCCTTCCCCCGTTTCCATGTAATTTAACAAAGTGTTTAATTCTTTATCATTTTGTTTTGTGTACTTGGTGTTGCTTTACAAACCATTCATATATATATAGATAGATAGATAGGCCTAGAGAGAGAGAGAGAGAGAGAGAGAGAGAGATTATGTTAATGTGTTCGCCTTCATTGCCGTAGATCATGAGTTTTCTACTGGTCGGGATTTAATCAAACTATATGAAGTTGGAATTTGCTGTATCTGTGAGCTGGCACTATAAAAATCTAGCTGAGCGTGTTCGTCGATATCATCATCATCTCATCGAATGAACTTGTTGTCATCATGATATAGAAGAAAATTGATCATTCGGAGCTAACGAACAATCACTGATTCATTCAACAGAACATGTATCGCTCACTTGGTTATTGATTTATGCGAGTGTTGTTTTGGCTACAGCAATATTGTAGTATTTGAGAAAAAAAACCTTTTATTCATAATCCTATCTGGTTCTAAATAAAACTACATGTCGTGTGGTGGTAGCCATCTTGGGTTTTTGATCGGCATAATTTTTTTTCCGTAAAAGACCACCCAGTCGTCTAGTGATTACATGTACACAGTTTCAGTCATGTTTAGTTTCTGAGAAAAATAAAATTCTTTGATAGGATACTGTTACACAGCCTCCAACCAATCTGGACTATAGAAGTAAGACATAGTTTCCCCGTCGTGAGTGTAACCCCTAAGAAAGTGGGGTCCGCTAGATTTGCAGGGTGAATCAGATATAATGTATACAACTCCGTACAGCCTGATACGACAGCTGTAAGTAGACAAGTCAGCTTCCTGTTGCACCAGTTTTTTTTTAAATCAAGATTAACTCGAACACCATAACTAAACTGATATAGGAAATCCATTGGAATACTACAACATGAAACCGTTGTCACAATCAATTCAAAGAAAAAATACTGGTCAAACAAGTCAAATTAGTTGATGAATATAAATTGTATATATAATTTCTTCCATATATGTGTAATTTCGGAATTAAACCCTTAATTCTAACTCTTTTAACCAAAATAAAATAGATAGATCATTTTCTTTATTGACTCATGATTACGTCATTAAGATAAGCTTTTTGCTCAGCAATTTTATCTCTGCTAGGGCCTCCAAGATAAATTTTGCAAGGCGGAACAAGACTGTATCGGGCCCCGGGGACAAGGCTGACACTTCTATCAAAATTGAGGATTTGAGGTCCAATAAAACCACTGGTAAACTTTCATAAATGCTTTATTTTCTGTGCAGCAGAATGTCCAGCATCTTCGCTATCCAAGGGTTACGATCCGCTCCTCTCCTCTCGACCCTTGGCAGATTAAGTCAGAATTGTGTAATTCCCGCGTACCGGCCTCTAGCGGATTTATGAAGTTCAGCCCATTTGGATTACATCATTATCAACCAATGAGAACGGTTGTACTATTACCTGTTCGAAGTGAGCCAAGGGTGAAGAGGAAAGGAGCGGATCGTAGCCCTTGGCTAACGAAGATGAATGTCCAGATAACACGGGCTGGCCATCTTGCGGAGAGCACAATATTTTCAGATTTGTGATTATATTGGGTCATAGGTCTGTTAACTGGCACTGTCCCTTGGTTCTCCCTTCTCCCTACTTGATGGCCACCCTACGAAATGAACGACTCATTAATATATTTTTAATCAATATTTTTTATTGTTTGCTTTCTGATACTGTTACTATAGTCACAAAATTGGCGTGGCCCATAAGTTCATCCTAATGGCATGGACCCTTGGTGCTTCAAGTAGTCATTCTATTTCTTTATTGTAAGATACATTTTATTTCCTCAGTTGTTAGAGGGGTCAATACACACCTAAGACTATGGCTCTAAACTAATGGTGAAAACATTAGTGCTGTTTTTGTTTTGTTTTTCCCCCCATCTTTTTTGTTATGTTATAAAACAATTGTAATGAATGCTCATATTGTATATGACCCCTGTGGACCCTTGATTGGTGAATCAATAAACTTATGACTTATGACTTATACTTTATACAAAGCAGTGACAAACATAATTCAGAAGTCTAAGTGAATTTTTCATAATAATTTTTCTAAATAAACTGAAAATAGTAGAAAATACAACAACAACAAAATGTAAAAATCAAGAATAGATAGTCACAGGCCCTTTCTTGGCTCTCCGGGACCCGGGCCGATGTATCGGGTGAATCCCCTCTCATAGGGACTGATCTCAGCAAAGGTAAAAGATGGAAGAAATCTGTCGATATACTACCGAAAGTTCTCGGCAAAATCAACTCAAAGAATAAAAACCACGGCAAAATTGGCTTAGCAATACAATTTCTATATATCTTAAAAATATGAGAAGATTGGAATTTGGATTCCTTATACAAATAAAATGGTTAACAAAATTATGTCCTATCAAAAGCCCATAAAGATGAACATTGCGCAAAAAACTGCATAAAATTGGATGAAAAAAGTTCAAATCTTCAAAACGCTATTTATGTGCTTCTAACTGCATGTAGAAAGAGGCAGTTTATAGCAAAGATTAGAACTAGTGACTATAATTGGCTGATTGAAAAAGGAAGACATGAATATTCATTTAATATTTAATTTTTTTTTTAAATATTTAATGACTACTCAATTAACAATTTAGATATTACAAACATTTCTGATATTGAAAATAATTATTTTATTCCATGTTGAACCATCAAAAAGATGGATAAAAACTATGGCATATTAATAATATACATGTATTATATACAAATGTAGTTTAAAAATCCCCACCATTAATGTTGAAGTGGAAAATTTACGACCGAATCACATATATATCTGATGTATATGTAGGTACAATGTGTGCATAACTCCGAGAACGAGATGGAGATTTGTATAAGTCAGCTTATGAACTTCAAAATTAAGCAAACACGACATTAACTTATTTTTTCCACTGTTACAACACGGCTTGTTCTCGACATAAATCTGATATTATTTTAAGATAAAGAGATTGTCTTTGTCTTTCGATTTTCTTGTGGAGTTTTATTTCATTGTGTTGTGGATATTCCATCAAGTGGCCAATTGCTGATTAGACACTGCTATCCCCAAAGAACAATAAAAGCAACATGTACACTAAATAATAATTTACAGTACACCACGTTTTTTTTTTAAAGAAAGCATTTCTTCACGAAATAACACATTTTAAGACAAGAATAATTGTACATCAACGACAAATACCAAATACATTTTAGAATTTCGGAACATCTAAATATTTTATTGTGTGGTTATTTGCAGTATCTTAAGATTTCATGCACTAATTGTGTGGACAGTGTAGTTCTGTGGTACATATCCTTCGTTTTACAAATTATATTCTGATGAATATTAGTCATAACTTGCACATATCAGGAAATACTATTCAATTTAGTTTTCGAAATATATCAATATATAAAGAGAAATGTCACCCGACATCTTGATGTATCCTTTGAACATTCACTTCAACTATCATGATTTACGGTACGCCACCATCAATCTACAGTACACCACCATCAATTTCCGGTGTACGGGAATACACGGTGATCTGTGTCCATTTTGTAATAAACAATCCATTAATATCATTTTCAGTGGGTGCTTTGAGAACAAAAAAAAAAGGTTGATTGCTCTATCTCTAACAGAACTTGTAGATAAAGAGTTTGGTACGGGAGAATATTTTCCTGGATAAGTTTGCAGTAGCCCCGCCATCATGTTCAGACTCGGTTGTCGCTGATCCAGACTGTAACGCTTAAAGCCTTGCAATTTCATATTTTTGTCTAATTCACGCTTGAAAAACTTGTCAAGTTTGTTTCGAACCCATGACAAGAAAATAATAAACTTTAAAGTTTATCAGTGACATAAGGCAGGTCGCTGTTCTTCTCTGGGTACTCAAGTTTTCTCCATCAATAAAACTGACCGCCGCGATATGACTGAAATATTGTTGAAGGTAGCGTTAACCACTATAACCCTAACCTTTACCATAATGTCAAACAAGTTAATATTAGCTAGGAGTGGCTCCCCTTTATTTTTTATGAATTCAAAAATGGTATTTTAAATTAATTGTGTACCCTTTTTCTTTCATTGATAGCACTACTTAATATTATTATCAATTTTAAAAGTTATAGATGGTAATATATTTACATTTTTGTAAAAGGAATATTTATAGTGATATTTAAGAACAAGTAATTAAAATATAAAGCAACAATTTAATGTAAAGTGGAATCCAAAGGTAAATGTTGTTCCTTCAGGGAAACTACTCGCTTTGAATATATATCAATACACGTTAAAGCAGTAATGTTAGTTTCTACCGGCTCTCT